>JAJPUD010008479.1:71178-88762 GCA_023553655.1 Myrmecobius fasciatus | reverse complement strand
GACTATATCAAGTTAAAAAGTTTTTGTACAAACAAAATGAATGCAGACAAGATTAGAAGGGTAGCAGTAAACTGGGAAAATATTTTTACATCCAAAGGTTCTGATAAAGGCCTCATTTCTAAAATATATAGAGAATTGACTCAAATATATAAGAATTCAAGCCATTCTCCAATTGATAAATGGTCAAAAGATATGAACAGACAATTTTCAGAGGAAGAAATTGAAACTATTTCTGGTCACATGAAAAGGTGCTCCAAGTCACTATTGATCAGAGAAATGCAAATTAAGACAACTCTGAGATACCACTACACACCTGTCAGATTGGCTAAAATGACAGGAAATGATAATGATAACTGTTGGAGGGGATGTGGGAAAACTGGGACACTGGTACATTGTTGGTGGAACTGTGAACGGATCCAACCATTCTGGAGAGCAATTTGGAACTATGCTCAAAAAGTTATCAAACTGTGCATACCATTTGACCCAGCACTGTTTCTACTGGGCCTATATCCCAAAGAGATTTTAAAGGAGGGAAAGGGACCCACATGTGCAAAAATGTTTGTGGCAGCCCTTTTTGTAGTGGCAAGAAACTGAAAATTGGAAGGATGCCCATCAATTGGAGAATGGCTGAATAAATTATGGTATATGAATGCTATGGAATAGTATTGATCTGTAAGAAACGACCAATAGGAGGATTTTAGAGAGGCCTGGAGAGACTTGCATGAATTGATGCTGAGTGAAATCAGCAGAACCAGGAGAACATTATACACAGCAACAAGACTATACGATGATCAATTCTGATGGACATGGTTCTCTTCAACAATGATGTGATTCAAACCAGTTCCTATTGTTCAGCAATGAAGATAGTCATATATATCCAGAGAGAGGCCTGTGGGAACTGAGTGTGGACCACAACACAGCATTTTAATGCTTTCTGTGAATATCTCCATGCATTTTGTTTTCCTTCTTAGGTTGTTTTTTCTTTTTCTCTTTCTAGATATGATGTTTCTTCTACAGTAAGATAACTGTATAAATATGTATACATCTATTGTATTTGTCATATAATTTATCCTATTTAGCATGTATTAGATTACCTGTCATCTAGGGGTGAGGGGTGGGGGGAAGGAGGGGAAAACCTTGGGAAAAAAAAGTTTTTGCAAAGGTCAATGTAGAAAAATCACTCATGTTTTGTAAATTAAAATCTTTATTAAAAAAAAGAAAAAAAAGAATATCTATCAATCTTCTTTGTTCATTTTTTGAAGAAATCTTTCCAAAACTGCCTCAGATTCATGAACATTATGTTTTATTTATATTGTGGCAGTTTTTGTTAGGACAAATTCCAAATTGTGTATAGGAATAAAATGTAGTACTGTTCCTACATAGATTTCATTAATTCTGCTAGATCTCAATATTTTTAAAGCTTTTTATTCTATAAAGCTTGAAGATTATGAGAATTATGAATAACAATATCTGCTAAAAGGAATGTTCTTAAATTTCACTGATTAATATTATGTTCAGCTGATTATATTCCCACTTGTATTGCCTTGCTTCTGATCAGGCTTCTATTCTCACAGTTTATTTTTTTGATTTAAAGAATTTTTTTGTATTTCTAGTACTAGAGTTTGTCATCTGTTTTTGAAACAAGATTTTTTTGTAAAAAGTATTTTTTTCAATTAAATGAAAAGATACTTTTAAAATTGGTTTTTATAAGATTTTAAGTTTTAAATTGTTTTCTTCCTCCTACCCTCAAGTCTCCCCACCAGAAGATGGAAAACAACCTGATATGGGTGAAACATGCACAGTCATATAAAAATATTTCCACATTAGTCATGTTGTGAGAAAACAAACAGAACAGCTCAAAAAGTTACACAGAAAGACAAAAGTGAAAAAAGTATGCTTCAATCTACACACACTCTATATAGTTCTTTCTCTTGCTGTGGATAGCATTTTCCATCATGAATCTTGAAATTGTCTTGGATTATTATATTGCTGAAAAGAGTTAAGATAGTAATACTAGATCATCTCACCATGGTACTGTGTACAATTTTCTCCTGGTTCTGCTTCACTCAACATCAGTTCATATAAGCTTTTTCAAGCTTTCCTGAAATCAGTCTTTTCATCATTTAGTATTCCATTACATCCATAGACCATAACTTGTTTAGTCATTTCCCAATTGATGGGCATCTCCTCAACTTCCAGTTCTCCAGGGATTCTAGAGTCTGCTGACTTGCCTACTGTGATATGATGGTCAGGCATAGTTTGCTTGTAGAGCCCTGCATTTGGAGATGGCAGTTTTTCTGTTTAATTAGGTCTAGATGAGCTAGAATCATGGGTCATCAGTTATTGATCTGTGCTGTGACTTAGACTGATGTCCTGGACACCATTTGTACTGATGTGCTCCCTGTCTATCCAAGTAAGACAGATCTTTCTTAAACTCCATCTAAATTATCTTGGAAAAATTGTTTCACTCCCTTTTTTTTTGTAGATTCTGTCACTAGAGAATTCTTTTAGAGACTTGACTTCTGTTGTTTCTGAGGGAAACTGGGGAGAGATCTTAGTCAACTTCTTGACCTCTCTCTACCACCTTGGATTTACCCCCCTCTTCAATAATGTGATTTTATACCTAATACTGATTATAGGGTCAACTTTTGCTAAGGTTTGTAGGTATTGATTTTTCTGTGTGGGCTATATGCAGTGATAACTGTAGCAGTTTCTATTTCTTTGTGAAATCTGTACTGATAGCTAAGTTTGGGTCCCAAATGGATATTTCTGGTGGCAATGAACTTTTTTGGAAATACTATTACCAGCATTATCACCATGATTAGCTGCTTATTTGGATTCTTCTTTCTAATGGATTTACCTACCTTTTAAAATTCTCCAATATTTCCTTGCTTTTCAAATGCACATTTCTTCTATTTGTAAGGTGCAATACTTTTCCCTGGATAAATAATTCTGGATTCTTGGCCCTGGTTCTTAATTTTTTAAAGTATATTTCAGCTTTGTGATCCTAATTTGAAATAATCCTTCCTAAATATTTTCTTCAATAATTTCTTGAAATATAATGAATAGATAATTTTCTTTCTTTTTTTCTAAACTGTCTGGGATTTAAATAAGCCTATTATGACAACATTATGATCTATCCTTCAAGTTTGTTGTTGAAACTCTGTGTTCTCTGGTAGATTGGGTAATTCAGGAATTATTAAAGCTTATGCTACCAGCTGCTTTGTATCATGTGAAAGCAGCATACTTCTGTTTTCCCTTCTCCTGAGAAAGCTCTTCATACTTTTATGTTTTGCATTTTTAAGTTTTTTTCTCATATCCTCCATAGTGATCATTTTCTTCATTGTTTCCCTTTATTCTTTTTATATCTTTTAATTCTTGTTTAATTTCTTCATGTGGTTTTCTTATTTTCTTTATGCTTTTCTTTTATTGGATTTTGTGACTTTCTTAGCTTTGCCAATTCTTGTTCAATTTCACTGCATATGTTGCTTATCTATTTGCATAGGTCTCTCAGGGTATTTTGCATATTTTGTTTTTTCCACGATCATTTCTTCTGATATCTTAGCTGATTTAGTTTAGAATATTCTATATTTTAAATTATATCAACACTTTACTTTTTTAAATTTTGACTACTTTTTATTTTTTTACATATGTGTTTTAGCAAATCCTTGATGTTTTGTTTTACCTTTATTTTTATGTAGAGCATGAGAATCCTAGTCACCTTAGATTTTCCTCACTCTACCATTTTGGATCAACATTTTATTTTTGTATTACCAAATAATAAAAACTTTACATGATCTTTCTCTTAGTTCTGCCATCGTGAAGATATGGTCTCTTGGAAAAAAATGTGCATAAAAACAGCTTGTCCCCTTCTTGGATTTTCATAAAGGATTTTTTAATCAATGTATAGACTACTTTTAAATAAAGATTTCATAGAGAATAAAAAGTTGGATTGATCTATAGTTGCTTATAACTTCTCAAACACCTTTTCAAAATTTCATTCTTTTAAAATCTTCCCTTTTTAAAAACAAGTAGGTATTTTATATGTTTATGAATTGACTTAATCATATTCATAGGTCTAAAAATAAAAGTTCCATGACAATGTTTTGGATACAAAGTCAGTTCTCATCAGTTGCCCTTTTCCTTAAATTCAATATACCTTCAATAAACCTGGAATCTTAGTTCATCAAACTTCTCAGTTCTCAGTCTATGGACTTTCATTCCATTTTACCACAGAACATGGTTGTAACCTTTATTGCTCCATTACCCAAAAATTGAGTGATGCAGAATTCTGAAATACTCTTTTGGAGGACCACAACTATACTTTCATTTGCACTTGGTACTTACTCTTCCTTAAAAAATATTCTTAATCTGCACCATGATTACCTCTACTTGATTCTCCCTCCTTTTTTGTCTTTATTTATTTTCCTCTCTTTATTTTTACTTTGTAATTAATGAATTCGATTAAATATCTTTTAATCCCTTGTTACCTTGTTCTATAGTTACCAATATCTTATCAATGCCTAACTCTGGAACATTTTTGCACATATGGGTCCCTTTCCCTCATTATGATTTCTTTGGGATACAGACCAAGTAGAGACACTGCTAGATCAAAGAGTATGCACAGTTTGATAGCTCTTTGGGCATAGTACTAAATTGTTCTCCAGAACAGTTGGATCAATCCACAACTCCACAAATGCAGTAGTATTGCAGTTTTCCCAAATTCCCTCTGATATTTATTATTATATTTTTCTTTTATCTCAGGCAATCTGAGAGGTGAAATCTCAGAGTTGCTTTAATTTGTGTTTCTCTAATCAATAGTGATTTAGAGAATTTTTGAATATAATTAGAGATAACTTTAATTTCTTCATCTGAAAATTGTCTGTTCATATCATTTGACCATGTATCCATTGGGGAATGACTTGTATTCTTGTAAATTTGACACAATTCTTTATAGATTTTAGAAATGAGGCCTGTCTCAAAAACACTGGTTATAAAATTTCCCTCCTCCAGCTTTGTGCTTCCTTTTTCATCTTGGTTGTGTTGGTTTTATTTGTGCAAAAACTTTTTAAATTAATGTAATAAAAGTTATGCATTTTGCCTTGCATAAGGTTCTCTAATTCTTCTTTGGTCATAAATTCCTCCCGTGTCCAAAGATTTGATAAGTAAATTATCTCTTGCTCTTCTAATTTGTCACCTTTTACACTTAAATCATGTACACATTTTGACCTTATTTTACTATGGATTGCAAGATGTAGGTCTATGCTGAGTTTCTAACATATTATTTCTCAATTTTCTCAGCAATTTTCATAAAATAGGGAATTATTTTCCCAGAAGCTGAAGTTAGGGATGTTATCAAACACTAGATTACAATAGTCATTGATTATTGTGTCATGTGTATCTAACCTATTTCACTAATCCACCACTCTTGTTTCTTAGCCAGTACTATATGTTCTTGATGACTGCTAGGCCACTTATTTTTGTATTTTTTTCCCATTAATTCCCTTGATATGCTTGACCTTTTGTTGGAATTTTGCTATTATTTTTTCTAGATCTATAAAATATTTTTAGTAGTATGGCACTGAACAAGTAGACGAAATTAGGTAGAATTGTCATTTTTATTATAATAGCTCAGCCTATTCATGAGCAATTGATACTTTTCCAATTGTTAGATATGACTTTATGTGAAAAGTGTTTTGTAATTGTGTTCATGTAATTCCTGGGTTTGTCTTGGCAAGTTGACACCCAAATATTTCATTTTGTCTAAAGTTATTTTAAATAGAATTTCTCTTTCTATTTCTTGCTGCTGGGCTTTCTTAGTAACATGGAAAATATTGATGATTTGAGTTGGTTTATTTTATATCCTGCAATTTTTTTAAAGCTGTTAATTGTTTCAAGTACGTTTTTGTAGGCTTCTCTAAGTATACCATCACATCATTTGCAAAGAGCGATAGATTTATTTTCTCATTGCCTATTCTAATTCCTTTATTCTTTTTCTTTTATCATTGCTAAAGTCAACATTTCTAGTACAATATTGAATAATAGTCATGATAATGGGATCCTTGTTTCTCTCCTGATCTTATTGGAAATGCTTATAGTTTTTCCCTATTATAAATGATGCTTGCACATGGTTTTAAATAGATGCTAAAGGGGGCAGAGCTAAGATGGCTGAGAGTGACCATGACTTTCTGTGACTTCCTCTGACCTTCTCTCAAACCAACAGCAGATTAAGCCTCTAAACTGGTTTTGGAGTCAATGAACCCATAAATATTTGGCGTAGAACACATTCCCAGAAGAAGTTACCTTGGAAGAACTTCAGAGCAAGTCCATTTCAAATGGGCAGGGGGACAGTTTGCCAAGCCCAAACTGCAACACAGGGAGCCTGGGACAACGAGCTGGGTGGGGAGTCAGAGCTTTGCAGCTTTCAAGTACCTGAGAATCTTCTGTGAGCTTCAGCTGCTCTGTCCTGGTTGCAAGTGGGTGATATAAAAAACTTGCTATAAAAGGCAAATTGGAAACCACTGAGCCCCAAAAGAACAGGTGACCTAGCCATGATTATCCAGCATCAGAAATCAATCAGCAGAACTGCCCTAGGCCAAACTGAAGCAACTGTTGCTCATTTGCATTAAGAACAGACCTTAAGCCTTAAAAAAATGAGCAAAAACCCAAAAAGAACTCTCAACATAGACAGCTTTTATGGAGAGAGAGCATAGACCTCAAATCCTAAGGCTGCTAAAGGCAAAGCAACTCCACATTAAGTTTTTCCTGATTGTGGCTTCATATTTCCCTTTGATTGCAAGGGAGATCATAAAGGATCTTAAAAGGGAGTTACAAGAAAAATGGGGAAAGGAAATGAGATCTTTGCAAAAAGGGATGGGAAAAACAACTCCCTGCAAAATAAATATGAAAAAATACCAATTCATTGAAAAACAGAATTTGTGAAATGGGAAAAAATTCAATGAACAAAACAATTCAATTGGTCAAATACAAAAGGAGCTAAAAATCATTGAAGAAAATAATACACTAAAAAAAAGAATTGAGCAAATTGAAGTGAATGACTCAATAAGACTTCAAGAATCAAAAAAATGAAAAAAAAAAGAAGAAAATATGAAATGCTTCCTAGGAAAAATAACTGACCTGGAAAATAGATCTAGGAGAGACAATAAAAAATTACTGGACTTCCGGAAAGCCATGATGAAAAAGGTTTCCTTCAGGAAATCATAAAGGAAAACTGCCCTGATGTCTTAGAATCAGAAGGTAAAATAACCATTGAAAGAATTCACTGATCACCTCCTGAAAGAGAACCCAAAATTAAAACTCCAAGGAATATTGTGGCTAAATTTCAGAACTATCACAAGGAAAAGATATTGCAAGTAGTCAAAAAGAAAGAATGAGCCACAATCAGGATTACCCAGGATCTAGCAGCTTCTACCTTAAAGAATAGAAGGGCCTGGAATCTGATATTAAAAAAGTCAAAGGAACTTGGATTACAGCCAAGAATAAGCTATTCAATTAAAATTAGAATTATCTTTCAGGGAAGAAGATGGATATTCAGTGATATGATGAATTTCATCTATTTCTAATAAAAAAAAAAACAGAACTGACCAGAAAATCTGATCTCCAAACATAGAACTCAAGAGAAGAATGAAAAGGCAAAAAGAAAAAAAAAACTCTTGAGAACTATATTTCTGTTATGGGTATACTTAGAGAGGGTGGGTATAATTTGATTTTATTGTGATAATATGTAAAGAAAAGGTGGAAAGGAAATTCTGCTGGAAAAAGAAGAGGTAAAATAAGGGAAATTACATCTCATTAAGAGGCAAAGACCTATTATAATTGAGTGAAAAAGGGATGGGGATGAGCATTGTGTGAATCTTACTTCCATCAAATTTGGCTCAAAGAGAGAATATGGGACATAGTTAGTTGCACAGAGAAACTTGTTTCACCTTATAGGAAAGTGGGAGGGGAAAGGGAAAAGTTAACAGAAAGGAAAACAGAAATAGTAGGGGAAAGATGTAAGAAGAAGGAGTGGCTCTACAGGGGAAGCCTATTTGAGGAAAGTGGTGATCAGAAGCAAAATACTGGAGAGGAGGGAAGGGGAAAAGGAAAGAGAAAAGCATAACTTGGGGTAAATAATATGGCAGGAAATACAGAATTAGTTATTTTAATTGTGAATGGGAATGGGATTAACTCTTTTATAAAATGGAAGTGGATAGCAGACTGGATTAAAAGCCAGAATTCTACAATATGCTGTTTACAAGAAACAGAGTGACATAAACAGAGTGAAGGTAAAGAGCTAGAGCAGAATTATTATTATTATGCTTCAGGTGAAGAAATATATATATATATATATATATATATAACATGGATAGCAATCCTTATCTCCGATCAAGAAAAAGCAAAGATTGATATACTTAAAAGAGATAAGGAAGGAAATTATATTTTACTAAAGGATACCACAGATGATGAAGCAATATCCATACTAAACATACACACACACACACACACACACACACACACACACACACACATACACACACACACCAAGTGGTATAACATCCAGATTCCTAGAGGAGAATTTGAGAGATGCAAGAAGTAATAGACATCAAAATTATACTAGTGGGGAATCTCAACCTTGCTCTCTCAGAACTAGATAAATTGAACCACAAAATAAATAAGAAAGAAGTTAAGGAGGTACACAGAATGTTATAAAAGTCAGGTAATATAGACCTTTGGAGAAAACTGAATGGAAACAGAAAGGAGTGTATTGTCATTTTATTAATTTTTGAGGCATATTTCGATATCGCCTTCCTGAATGATTGGATCAGTTTACTCCTCTACCAAGAATGTATTAAAGTCTTTCCTTTGCTCTAGGTCCTCCCCAACCCATACACAAGGTAAGCAATCTGATATCAATTATACACATTCTACCATCCTTCTAACTATTTCCATATCTTATTATCTTTTCCAGTTTGTTGGGTTTATAGTGAAACCTCAGTTTTGAAATTTCATTCTCTTAATATTAGTGATTTTTCATAATCATTCTTATGGTAATGAGCACTTTGTACTTCTTAAGAGCACTGTTTTATTCATATTCTTTAGCCACTTTTCTTTTAATGCTTGTTATATATATATGTATGTATATATATATATACATATATATATATAAACTTGATCTCTTTATCCAGTTTAAGTTTTACTTTCCTATATATTATGTATATCCTTGTTAACCTTATTGATGCCACTTCTTTTTTTTCCCTGGTCAGTAATTTGCTTTCTTATAATTGTATTGATTTTGTTAGAGCAAAAGCTTTTTTTAATAAACCTGAAACTTCATTAAATAAAATTCCCACTACATATACAACAATTCTAGACCATCTCATTATGATGTACAAGTGATTGTCGGTTCTCAAAAACCGTACCAGTAGACAACAAGCTCTTGAAGTGTGTAATAATTCTGGAAAAGCCCCAGAAGAGGATTAAAATATATCATCAAAGAAAGAGAAAGATGATAGAGAGTGAGGAAGACCTCCAGCACATTGGTTGGACCCTCTCTTTTGGTGAACTTTTGGTAGGATATGGATGAAATGACAATGGTAAGAGAAGCATACATGGGTTGCTATCTCTATTATTGGAGGGAACTCCTGAATGGAAGACATCATAACTCTTATTTGAAAACCGAGGGTAATTAACAAGCAAGGACATTGCTTTTATATGCAGGTCAACATCTGTTCTGCAGCTTTTAGCCTTAGAATTTGTCTAGGGTCACTGAGAAATTAGGTGACTTCAACACTGTTACACAGCTAACACATGTAAGAGGAATGTGTTAAACCCAAGTGTTCTTAATTTCAAAGCTTATCTTTCAATTTTAGGGAATAAAAGTTATTTAATTTCTTTTCTCCTCAAATCATGGGTATAAATGATATTTTTTCTGGTTTTCTTCTTTTTTGATGACATGACCTTCTGTATTCACATTATATATCCATTTTGAGTTTATTGAGGGATCTTGTATAAGGTGTTTCTCTAAACCTAATTCTGTCAGTTTTCCAAATTTCCCAAGTAATTTATATTCTTAGGTTTAATCAAACACAGGGTTATTGAATTCAGTTGGTTTTCATCATTCCTTTCTCTTGTCTCTTCCATTGGTTTAATTTGTACCAAATTTTTTAAGAATGCATAATTTCTATAATAGATATCTTTCCATCCATTTTCGACATAAATATGGTAGCCTATCTATATAGAACAATATCATGAATAAATGTTAACAAAAAACTGAACTCTTTGAAAATGGAATGAAACAATACATGAAAAAATTATTCATCATAAGAAAGGACTATCTGTGAAATACAAGGATGTTTAAAATATTCTTCCTCTTGGTTTATTATATTAATTTCTGTTATTAAATTATCATATTGTTAGATTCAGAAAAAGCTTTAATAAAATGAAAGCCATATATATGAAACTATAGGAGACACAGATCAGACCTACATGTCTCTAGTATTTTATCTCCTATATTTTCACATATATTCATTACATAGATATATATACACCTAAATATATATTTAGATACTTGTATGTTTATATAATGATTATATATATATGATTATATTAAGTAAATTTTAAATAGGAATATTTATTATTATCATTCCCACTTGATATTAAAATCAATAACCCACAAAATCTTATATAAATAACAGGCAGTTAGGTGATACAATGGATAGAATGCTGGGTTTGAAATCAAGGAGAGTCATTGCTTTGAATTAAAATTAAATTTTAGACATTTGAAGTGTGACTTTTAGAATGTCACTTAACCCCATTTGCCTCAGTTCATCATCTGTAAAATAAATTGGAGAAAAAAATGTCAAACTATTCCAGTATCTTTGCAAGAAAACCCCAAATGGGATCATAGAGAATTAGACACAATTTAATAACTAAACAAAAATAACACACATCAATGACATGAAAAGGAATTTAAAGAAAAAAAAGTAGATTGAAAAAAATTTTTTCAGTAAATGTATTGAATCAAAAGAAACATTAACTATTCGAGGATTACTAAAACTTTGAGATCAAAAAATTTAGAGGGTGAAAAAATATAACCAATACATTCCTTTGATGGAGTAGAAGAAAGGCACAAGAACCAAATGTTGGGAAAGTGGAAAAGAGATTTGATTTCTAGATGACAGTAAGAATAGTAGACTATTCATTCCTTATTTCCCTTCTATCTTAATCTTATAAAGACAACTCACATTTACTGCCATCCAGTCTTCTTCCAAGGGTTTCCCAACCTTTCCTATTTTGGGGGTGGACTAGCTTCTTTCTCATTCCCCTCTTAAAGCTTCAACTTTCACATTGTCCACTGAGTTTGGCAGATATTCCTGGTTCTCCCTTTCCTCCATTTTGATGTAGGAGGAAACAATGAGGGATCCCCTATCTCAAAGACTGGATCAAATCAGAGTTCAAACCTTTGGCCCATTTCCCCACAATACTCCTATAGACTATGACCCATATTAAAATGGAATTGGGAAATATTTAACAAAATAAAAGACAGATAATAGTATTATAGGGTTTTCTAAGTCAATATATTTCTGCAGGGATCTTTACATATCATGTGTAAGGTTTAATGGTCTTATTTCTATTTGAGTTTGACACCACTAGACTAGATAATATCCAGGGTTCTTTGTAACTTCAAGATTCCAAGTACTAAACTTCTATAAGAAGTAATTCCCCACTCACTAAATTATTTCCCTTTATTCTTACATTGTCCTCATGTTATTAATTAATGATGGGAAAGAATGTTTGTCACAAGCAGAGGTTATCTTTGGTGCCAAAAATGGACCTGGAAAAAAGCAATGTTGTCCATATCATATAAGAAATAGATTTAAGACTAATAATAGGCATTTTTGCGTGGAAAAATAGTCAAAAGATATTCACATAGGATGGAAGGAAAATGAAGGGAATGAGCATTTATTAAATATCTATTATGTGTCAGGCACTGTGTCCAGAGCTTTTTAAATATTACATTTGATTTTCATAACAAATTTAGGGAGACAATAGCTTAATATAAACATTTTTAAAGTAATATGGCATAATATGTAAAAAAGAATGTGAAAAAAGAACATACGTTTTTGACTCTACTTTTCCATTGAGGAAAGAACATTAAAAAGTAGAAAATACCCATTTATTCAAAAATACTTAATACTGCTGTATTGTAATGGCAAAAGACTCCTTCCTCCACAAACAAACCAAAAGAAAAAACTGGAAACAATCCTTTATATTGATTGACTGGAGAATAACCTGCAATAATGATTTTTTTAATCGTGCCTGTCTCTTTATGATGAGATTTGGGGTTTTCTTGGCAAAGATACTGGTGTGGTTTGCTATTTCCTTCTTCAGATCATTTACATATGTGGATACTGAGGCAGAGTTAAGTGATATGCCCAGAGTCACACAAATAGTAGGTGTCTGAGACTGGATTTGAACTCAGGAAAATTAATCTTCCTAACTCTAGGTCCACTAGTGTATCCAATATGCCACCTACCTACCTGCCTAATAAAAATGTTAGTGCCACAGAAAGCAATATATATATATATATATATATAATGCAATTAATGAAAAAAAGATTTTTATAACTAAAGAAAAATAAAATCAAAAGACCTAGGCTTTATGTAGAACGACTACTCTGAATTTTAAAAGAGAGAAAAGAGAAGGAAAAAAAAGAGAAAGGAAAGAAGAAAAACCAGAATACATGTGCAAAACTTTTGACAGTCAAAGAACGTGACATAAATCAACAACTTTTTTCTTTTTTTTTTTCTTTTTTTGCTATTTATGAAAGCATTTAGTTGTACCTCATTAAAGGCATAAGATTTGAAACAAGGTTATGCTCATTGTTTTTTATGTCTATTATTGTCATAGTTTTGATTTTATAATTAATTATTAAAGTTGAATTTGACTGAGAACAACCTTAGAAGTGCTCCTCCAATAAAGTATCTTCCAGGCCAACTCCATGATTTCTTATAAACATACTTTTAGATATGACTTAGAGATCATTCAGTTCAATCCTTTCATTTTCAGAAGATGAAGCCCAGGAAAATTAAATGGTTTGACCAAAGTCACAATCTGGTAAATGACATTACTGGGACTCTTATTCAGGTCTTCTGTCTCCAAATTTAGTATTATTTCCACAGCACTATGTTTCAGCCACCATAATAATCTTATTCATTCATCTTCTAAATGTCAGTATCAATTATGGAATAAAGAGATGAAGTAATCAAAGATACTTAACTATCATGGGGGGAGTGCCTTGTCCAGTGTCCAAATAGAATAAGGATTCCCAAAAGATGATGAATTTTTTTGAGATATTTCCATTTGTGAATTATGTTGTATGGATTACAAAAAAAATCATAGACCTTCTTCAATGATATATACAATCATTAAAAATAAGATGGATGGATGAAGACTATATATGACTCATTATGATGTGTAATTTGACTAGTAGCCACCTGAATTAATTTATGAAAAAATACCTTTGGAGAAATGCTACACCTGGACCCAAAATAAATTATAGAGAAGAGAGTGCTCTAAACTGATTTCAAGAAACAAGAAGCATTTTTTTATGAACTTTAGCTAGTTCTTTTTTTTTCTTTTCTTTTTTTCTGAGGCAATTGGGAATAACTGACTTGCCCAGGGTCACACAGCTAGGAAGTGCTAAGTGTCTAAGATCAGATTTGAATTCAGGTCCTCCTAAATTCAGGGCTGGTGCTCTATCCACTGCGTCACCTAGCTGCCTCTTAAGCTAGTTCTTGACATGAAATTTTAACTCTACATCTTTAAACACCAATATTCTCCAGTGATACTTGCTGTTGTTTGTCCTTCATTTTCAAAGAAGATCAATGACATTGTATTGTTGAAGTCAGTATTCAAGTAGACACTATGGAACACTTAGAGTTTGATCAGTGATTTTATGTGGTTATAATGCCTAGAATATCTTGAATCTTGATTGATCAATATTGTTGGTATATCAAAGGGAGAGATGCATGATGAATAGAACAAGTGGGAGTTAATAACATTTTGCCAATGATGATTTGTGCACAACATTATGGTAAAATGGACATGGCGCATTTGATCAAAAAAGGAGGTGTGCCTTGGATGACATAGAGAGAAGAAAAGAAAACAATTGAATAGATCATAATGTAACCTGTGTTGACAATATAAGTCTTGCCAGTCCTTCAAGACTCAACTCAACTCTTATATGTTCTTCCTGAATGCCAGAGATTGCCTTAGCAGAATTCCACCACATTGTGGACACTGACAAATAACCCAGAATTGGGCAAATTATAAAAGTACTTCTGATTACAATGTCTATAGGCAAGATATGTACGTTGAATGGAGAGGGGAGGATTAATGGTATATTTTGGAGAAGACTATAGTTTCAACAGATTCCAGACTTTGAGAAAAGAGCAAGTGAAGATAGATCCAAGTGACTTTGAAGGTAAGATTATAAAAAATGACCCAAGAATTGGGATCTTGAATCTAATCGTCACATGTGTGAAATGGGGGTAGCAATAGCACTCATTTCACAGGGTTATTATGAGGGTCAAATGAGATGTTACATATATATATATATATATACATAAAGTGCTTTATATATGTATATGTATATATAAATATACACAAAGTGCTTTATATATGTATATGTATATATAAATATATACAAAGTGCTTTATATATATATATGTGTATGTATATATACATATATACACAAAGTGCTTTATATATGTATATGTATATATAAATATACACAAAGTGCTTTATATATATGTATATATAAATATACACAAAGTGCTTTATATACATATGTATGTATATATATACATATATACACAAAGTACTTTATACATGTATATGTATATATAAATATACACAAAGTGCTTTATATATATATATATGTATGTATGTATGTATATAGATATATACACAAAATGCTTTATATATATGTTTATATAAATATACAAAAAGTACTTTATATATATATGTATATATAAATATATACAAAGTGCTTTATATATATATACATACATACGTATATGTATGCATATATATATAAAGCACTTTGTAAGTCTTACTGCTTCATTCAAACACTAGCTATGATGATATATTTATGCTTTTGATAAGCTATGTATGTTTCTGGCTCATAGAACTCAAAGGAAGGGCTTGATGACAAGATGTGAGACTTGAATAAAAAGATCTTATGCTACTGCCAAGTGAAAGAACATTAACTATATATAAATTCTTCCCACATACAGACATTTGGCCTTCGATACATTTGGGAGCCTCAACAAAACACAAGTAGACTGCTCATTTCCCTTTCCTACCATCATTCCTAAGTACTTGTGGAATGTCTACTTACATGCACAGAACATTTTCTATTTTCAAAGTAATTGAGAAAGAAGTGATTGTCTTCCTAACACCTCAAGAAAGATGATAGTGGTAGTAAATAATCCCCTCAGTGATCATCCATGTATAAAATACATTGCTCCTCCATACAAGTGCCAGTGATTTTCTTAAAGTGTGCGGTATAATAGGTCTTCAACTCAGTGGAATCTGATGGGTTGCTTTTGTTTGTTTGTTTGTTTAGAATTGAATATAAATGTTGTCATTTGGTATTTAAAGCAAACCTTACCCACCTTTCCAGGTTTGGAATTTTTTTGATCCCTTACTCCAATTTATCCATACTACAACCTAATCAAACCGGTGTTCTTACTGTTCTTCCACCATGACCTTTAGTTATCTGTCTGTGCCTTTTTACTGATGGTATTTCATTCCTGAAATGCAATCTCACCCCTGCCTCATAAAATCCATAGCTTCCTTGCAGATTGAATGTATGATGGATATGAAGACTTTCTTTATTCTCCTGGTTTCTGGTTCTCTCCTCAGATCACCTTGAATCTCTTTTGTGAGAGGCAGCCTAAAGTAGCGGATAGGAGAGAACTACCTTCAAAGCTAGGAACACTTAGGTATAAGAAGGAACTTTTGATACATAATAAATCTGTGAATCTAGGCCAGTCATTTAAGCATTCTATATGCTACAGAGTTGTTCAGTACTAGGAATTACAAAAAAAAAGTGGTCATGTGTTCTGGTTAAAGGAATTTCCTTACCTGAGGATTCCCTCTATCAATAAAATCACATATTTATTATACAGGTATAATGCTGTCTTAATAGAGCTAATGCCAACATAGGGACTGTTATATTTTTGTGATAGTATTCCCAATGCCTGGCACAAAGTAGGCACTTAAATGTTCTAGTGAATGATAAGCATAGAACTCTTTAAAAAAACTATCTAGTGAGACACAGGAAAAAAGGAGGAATAATATAGCAAAAAAACACAAATCCTATTAACAAGAAATTACATGCATAGAACATACTTTAAGGTAGATCTAAAGGAAAAGGGCTTTTGAAGATTATTAAAGGTGATGCCGAATTTGGTAAAGCAAGAGGTCTCAAGGAATAGAGATAGTCTTCTCAAATAATCTGTCCTACAAGCCTCTTTTCCCATCTGTTAGTTCCAGATTCCTGAAAACAAAAACAAACAGACATATATTCTTCATCTTTTAGGAGCTTTTTAAGTGAATAGAAGCAAACAATTCTGATCATACCAGAGTTAGATATTAACAGTTAAGATTATTACAACAATTAAGTGTGCAACTCCATTGATATGTCATGGTACATACAAGGTTTCTTTAACCAATTAAGAACCAATTTTGTGAAAATGGAATTTTCCATCCTGTGTGAGAAGGCAATAACAAATTGTAGATTTTAATATGCTTTAAAAAAGTATTCCATGAACCATGCCCAAAGAGTTATCAAACTGTGCATACCTTTGACCCAGCAGTGTTTCTACTGGGCTTATATCCCAAAGAGATCTTAAAGGAAGGAAAGGGACCCACATGTGCAAGAATGTTTGTGGCAGCTTTTTTTGTAGTGGCAAGAAACTGGAAACTGAATGGATGCCCATCAGTTGGAGAATGGCTGAATAAATTACGGTATATGAATATTATGGAATATTATTATTCTGTGAGAAACAACCAGCAGGACGATATCAGAGAGGCCTGGAGAGACTTGCATGAACTGATGCTGAGTGAAATAAGCAGAACCAGGAGATCATTGTCCACGGCAACAACAACACTATTTGATGATCAATTCTGATGGACATGGTTCTCTTCAACAATGAGGTCATTCAGACCAGTTGCAATGATCTTGTGATGAAAAGAACTATCTACACTCAGAGAGGATTGTAGGGACTGAGGATGGTTCACAACATAGCGTTCTCATTCTTTTTTGTTGTTGTTTGCTTGCATTTTGTTTTCTTTCTCATTTTTTTCTGATTTGATTTGATTTTTCTTTGCAGCAAGATAATTGTATAAATATGTACACATATATTGGATTTAACATATTTCTACCATGTTTAACATATATTGGACTACTTTCCATCTAGGGGAAGGGGTGAGGGGAAGGAAAGAAAAACTGGGAACACAAGATTTTGCAAGAGTTAATGTTGGAGAATTATCCATGCATATATATTTTTTT
>JAJPUD010008479.1:46437-61178 GCA_023553655.1 Myrmecobius fasciatus | reverse complement strand
GAGATATTTCATGTTTTTCTCTATCTTTTCATTTTTTTGTTTTTGTTTGACTGATTCTTGAAGTCTTGATGAGTCATTCATTTCCAATTTTTCGATTCTAATTGTTAATGTCTTATTTTCTTCAGTTACTGTTTTTAGTTCCTTTTGCAATTGACCAATTACATTTTTTGTTCATTGCATTTTTTCCATTTTTTCTATTTTATTTTGCAGTGATCTCATTTCATTTCCCCATGTTTCTTCTAACTCTCTTTTAAGATTTTTTTATGTGATCTTCAAAGAAAGCCTTGTGACATGGAGACCAGTTTATGTCTCTCTTTGGTGCTTTTTCTGGAGTTGCTTTACCTTTAGGGGCCTCAGGATTTGAGGTCTGTTCTTCCCTCTCTCCATAAAAGTTGTCTATGGTGAGAGCTCTTTTTGGTTTTTTATTCATTTTTTTTAAAAGTGTGGGGTCTGTTTAAGGCAAAGGTGGGACAGCTGCTTTAATTTGCCCTGGTGCAGTTCTGCTGATTGAGTTATTTGAAGAACTGGGCAGTTCTGCTGATTGAATTATGTCAGGTGCTGGGCAGTTCTGCTTTAGTTCACCCTGGGGCAGTTCTGCTGATTGAATTATTTCAGGTACTGGGCAGTTCTGCTGATTGAATTATTTCTGGTGCTGATCAGTCCTGTTGATTGATTGATCACCCTAGGGTGCTGTGTAATGGCAGCTAGGTCCCATGCTCATCAGGGGTTCAGTGGTTCACAATCTACCCCCCACAGAAGGCAGACCCTCCAAACCACCTGCCCACAATCAGGACAGATTGTTCCAAGAGGCCCGCAGAAGACTCCCAGGTGTGTGAAAAGCACAACGCTCCCACTCCTGTTCCAATTCCTGTTCCAGCTCCCTGCTCCAGCTCCCTGCTCCAACTCCCTGCTCCAGCTCCCTGCCCTGGTCTCCCTGTGCTGTAGTCTGGGTTCAGCAGACCACCCCCCTGCCCAATTAAAACAGACCTGTTTTGAAGTTCTTCCAGAGTATCTTCTTCTAGGATTGTGTTGTCCTCCAGATATTGTGGATTTTATGCTTCAAAATCAGTCTAGAGGCTTCATATTTTGTTGGTTTGAGGGGAGGTTAGAGGAGGTTACAGAGACTCCTGTCTGATCTCCGCCACCATGGCTCCACCCCCAGAAGGAAGTCTCCATGCATATATTTTGAAAAATAAAAAACTTTAATAAAGGAAGAAAAAAAAAGAAAATATATTCCATGTACCACAATCACTCATTTATTAGTTATAAGTATTATTTTAGATTTAACAGTGGATATTAGTTCAAATCTTTACTACCTACTGTAATAATAATAATAATAATAATAATAGCATTTAAAAAGTTTATGAAACCCTTTGCATATGCGATCTCATTTGATTCTTACCCTTTAAAATAGATACTATTATTGTCCTTATATTATAGACAAAGAAATTGAGTCAGACAGAGCTTGTAACTTGCCTACAGTTGCATAGTTAATACTGAGATAAGATTTGAATTCAATTTTCCATCCATGGTGCCACTTTGGACAATCCATGGCCCTGTTCTTTGTCTCAGTTTCTACATGTATAAAATAGAGTTTCAGTAAATGATCTTTCAAGGTACTTCTAGCTCTAATATGCCATTTTCTGTAAGTAAGTTGTTAAGTAACTTTATTTTTCTCCAAAATAATGTTGGCCACTTACCTTTGATATTCAATAATATAGCAAAGGAATATATTTCTTATTATTTCCCTTGTATATAGCATCTAGGAGTGGCATCAGTCTCATTATATAAGATATTACATATTTTAAAATTTACTTGTGACATCTCTGTATCTTCAATGTTGCACATTGCCAATCATACATTGTTCAATAATATGAATTTGTTCTGTAGATCCCACTTCGCTGAAAACTGTTGTTGTTTCAGGAAAAGACTGGGCTTCATGAGATGTTCCTTATCTTTGTTTCCCATCTGGCTTGCTGTTAGAAGCATTTAATCCTGTGTTTGCTGCCAATGTTTCCCAGAAATCCTTATAATTGCTTGGAATTTGTATGAACTGTTCCGGTCTAGTGCACAATTAGGGATGCACTGTAAAATTTGCATTGCTTGATTTAATTGAAATTATAAGATGGATTGGGGAAGGGAGGCAATAATGACCAGAATTGTTGCCTTATAAATGAATCTACTACATATTTTCAAGAGAAAATAATTTAACAGCAACTCAACATTTTGGTTTATCCCTATAATTGCAAAACCAGCCAAACTCCACAGTCAAGCAAAAAGGATTATGTTCATTTATTTTTAAGGAAAAAATATTTAATGAGTTCCTTTCTTTGTGATTTAGGAAAAAGCAAGACCTGTTTATGTGGTTTGTGAGAATGAAATTAATATAGAGATTTTGGTAGATGAACTGACCATGCCTCCCTGTTCCTTCATTGAAATACACTCCCCCTTTTTTAGCTGTTGATATTCCTTTCTTTATTCTCTCACTCTTTTATTCTCTCTGTCTCATAAAAAGTAGAATTTTGGAATTATTTATTCAACCTTTGTTTTCTCTCTTATTTTTATATTAGGGAATTTTTGTACTTCTCTTTCCCTCCATATCCATCTATTCATCTCTCCATCCATCCATCTATCTATCTATTTATCTATCTACTATCTTTTGATGGATTCTTCCACTCTATTTAACTCCTAAAAATTCAGTTCAGTGAAGCAGTGATGTATTAAGTTTAAAAATCTGCATTCTGAATCACAAAGACTAGTCTTTCTTCTGACATTCATTATGATCTTTTATAGCTTCTAAGACTAACATATGCCATTTCTGTGTATCTCCATGCCTATTTTCATAGTGATACTTATATAGTCATATGTCTTTGTATATATATATATATATACATATATAAGACAAATATGATATAGATACATTGATATAACAACATGCCACATATGGCTTTGGATAGTTGCTACTCCAAAAAATTCATATATCCTTTCTTGGTGTAATATAGAACTGGGAAGTTCGCAAAGAATATGGGCTTTACTCTCTTAATTTATACTTGGATTAGGAGACTTTGTTCCTAAACTGGGACTATTATTTTCTCCCTCAAAGTACTAGGAGAACTCTGATTGTTGTTAGTTTTTGATTACTGTCACTCAGCCCCAATTAATGTCGCTCCATTAGTTATCAATTTATATCAATTAGCCAACTAGATTTTATTAGCTTTTAGAAACAGGTAAGTAATAAATTGAAATAGCAAAAACAATTGGAAAAAAAAAACAAAAAATGGGCACACTCTCCCATGCATATCTAAAGGTTTCAAGGTAATGTAGGCTTAAAGAACACATGTGGCAAAGAGATAAAACACAAATAGTGTTACTAGAAGCACTTTTTTTTATTTTTCTGATTTCTCTAGATATAATATAGCTTTTTGTTGTACCTCTTGTAAAATACTAAAGCTTCCATTACTCAGGTTGTATATTTTGTCATTAGCTTTCAATTCAGAAATTGTCAGTCACCATGAAGTTCTGGAACACTACTGGAATACTCATGAGAAGTCCAAAATCTTTTGCATGTTTTGAACTTTATGAGATCATCCTCTGGGAGCAGGGGAAGGGTAACAATAAAAATACTGAAGTTTCCCCCAGAGACCTTCAAGTAATTTTTGAAATCTTGGCTGATGCTGTAATCTTCTCTAGGCTGGCCCTTAACTGGAATCCTCAATTCTAAACCAGTTTGTTATTTTCATATAAACCCAATAGGGCATGGATCTTCAATCAATTCTAATGTACTTTCTAAATATCCAATGGCCAGAATTATTTTATTTCAATTTGAACAAGGATTTTTTATGCCTAATTTAATGATATTTTCATTCCCCCCCATCCTTTGTTCCTGATATATATTCCTAATGATATAGATTTATTTCTCCAAAATGCTCCAGTAACCTACAAATAAAGGAAATTCCTTTGACTTTTGTGGCCCCATTCTTTAACTGGTTGATACCTACTAGAATCTCCATTTTGGGGAACATGCCCAGATCTGCCATATTGATTACTTTATTCATCTCTGTGTTAATTCTCTAGACTCCATCTTACCTTCCTCCCACATGCCCCACACACTTTTACCTTCATTTAATGGATTCTCTTCCCCTTCTTTAAAATCTTGAGACCAGGGATTTTCTTTCTTTTAGCTTGTTTTTATATTCCTAGCCCATAGTGATCACTTAAAAATCCTTTTCTATTTGGTTTAACTTGATAAAGGTATCAGAGTACAGAGTAGTTGTATTAACTAGGTTGAACATGATCAATTCCCCTTCTCCACCTGCCCCTAGACAAAAACTGAATTTAGATTTACACTGCAGTCCTTTATCTTCATAAGTAAAAGTTGTTGGTATAGCATTACTTATTGTTTTCTGTAAAGAAAAAAATCCCCTTTCCCCATTTTGGATACATGAACTGGATATGCATGTTGATGCCAATAATTAAATGACAATTCCCATTCATTTATAGCAAAAAAAAATGATTCATCAAAACAATATTCTATGCTTTTGAAGTATACTATTGTGTTCTAGATTTAAAAGTAATTTCTGGGGAATGCTTCTTACTTCACTGAGGGCCTTAACATCTGCTACTTCTCTTATCTCTCCACTTTTTAACATTTCTAAATTGCTTCTGAATTGATCACAGCATTAGATTAAATCCATTAAATTATGGAAATGGAAGTTGGTCTCAGTAAGGGTGTGTGTCAGTGTGTAAAAAGTTACATGTAATTGAAAAATATGAGGTCACACACCTGTATTTTATATGTTCCACCTCTATGGGCATATGAAATTAAGAAAATAACACTGCAGTGCTTTGGACCTAAAAATTCACCTAAGTGTGTGAAGCCAAGTGAAAAGATAATAATCCAATGCTGGTGATCAGGATTCTAAAACCACTCTTGCCACAAATACCTCATTTCTGGACACATCATTGGATAAAGGAAGCATGGCAAGATAGCAATAGTGGCTAGGCTTGGAGTCATGAAGGTCTGGGTTCCAAACCTGTCAGTAGTAATCACATGCCACAATTTATTGTTATTCCCAATTTATGGGCATCTACTCAATATCCAATGATTTTCCCCCAGAAAAGAGCTGTTACAATATTTTTGTAAATATAGGTCCTTTTCCTTTTTGTTTTTTATCTCTTTTGAAATATATGCCTAGTAGTGATATTGTTAGGTCAAATTATATGCATGGTGTTATAGGCCTTTGGACATAGTTACAAATTGCTCTACAAAATGATTGAATCACTTCAGAACTTAATCAACAATGCATTAATGTCTCATTTTTTTCCCACATCCTCTCTAATAGTTATATTTTCCTTTTCTATTTGATTAACCAATCTAACAGATACTACCTTAGAATTTTTCAATTTGTGTTCCTCTAATCAATAGTGATTTAGAACATTTTTCAATTTGTGTTCCTCTAACAGTAGTGAGTTAAAACATTTTTCATATGGCTATAGATAGCTATGATTATTTCATCTTAAAATTCTTCATATCTTTTGATCATTCATCAATTGTGGAATAGCTCTTCTTTTTATAAATTTGACTCAATTTTCTATATGTTTTAAAAATGAGGATTTTATCAAATAATCTTGTTTCAATATTTTTTCACAATTACTAATGCTAATTGTATTCTTCATATCCCCATTCATTTTATTCTCTCTCTTATTTTATCTTGTCCCTTCTCAAAAGTGTTTTACTTTGACTACCCCCTCCCTCAATATGCCCACCTTTCTGTCATCACTTTTCCCATTTCAAATCTCCTTCCCTTCCTACTTTCCTGGAGGATATGTAGATTTCAATACTCAATTGGATGTATATCTTATTCTTTGAGCCAATTCTAATGAGAGTAAGTTTCCCTCACTTTCTCTTATGTTCCTTCTTTTCCCTCTCACTGTAAAAGTTTTTTTTTCTGTCTCACTTATCTATGGGATAATTTATTCCATTTTACCCCTCCTTTACCTTTCTTCTATTTTTTTAGATCCCTTCACATTCAACTCACACCTGGACTCTGTAATTCTTACTACTAGTGCAGCACTGGGCAGGGTTTAAAGCTCTATTTGTCTGAAGCAAATCACAGAACTCAGCATTACATAGATTTGAAAGAAGGCCATGATATCTAAAGTTTTTAGAGTATAATATGTCTGAGAAAATGTCATCTCATTGTTTGATTTCAAAGAATTATAGCGAGGCAACCCATTCTACTTTTAGCTAGTTCTAATTAATTGTTACAAAATATTTCTTTACTTTTTGTTTTTCCCTGACTTGAAGCCTGAATTCCCTTTAAATACAATCTGTCTTTTACATGGCAGTTTTTCAGATTCTTGATTAAAGCTATCTTGTTATTTGGTTCCTTTAATCATTAATTTTCCTAATTCTCCTCTCAGGATCCTATAGTTTATTGACACTTTTTAAATTCTGGTGTCAAGAACTGCACACAGCATTTCAGATATGGCCTGACTAGGTCAGAGTAAGGGGTATTATCACTTATTACTACAGGTTAGGTCTCTCTTAATACAGTTAAAAATTAAAATGTTTTTGTTTCTTTTGTTTTGTTTTGTCTGTTATAGTACTGTTGAACTTTATATAGCTTATGATCAACTAAAACCCACAGATTTTTTTTTCAAATAAACCACTCTATAACAATGATATTTTGTACTTGTAAAGTCAACTTTTTGTATTCATCTCTACTGAATTTCATTTTGCTATATTTAGCTGAATATTTTAGCCCTGGGCTGTAATAGAGTGATCTATGATCAATTGTCCAATTGCTGAACAGATTAAAATGCAATTAGATGAGTAAATAAAAATATGATAAAACACAGATAATATTTAGATGAAGTTTGCTAAGTCATTATATAGTCTGTAGAAATCCTTATGTATAGTTAATGACTTTATTTTCATTTGATTTTGACACTACTGTCCCAGCTTTTCAGAGATTTTTTTGTTATCTTGATTGTATCAATCCTTTCCCAACTTTGTGCCATCATATTTTTTTATAACTCATCTAGTAAGTGACACAGGTTGTGTGTGATATGCATTAATAGACAGAGTTTCCACACTAGAAGTTCCAAGCATGTCCAGATTCTAGTTCATTCACATATTTGTGAATAAGGGGATGGTGGATACTGCTAAATGAACCCTAATTTTATAGTATTTAAAACTGAAAGCAGATTTACATACTGCCTAGTCCCAGATCTGTTCTTTGTAATAATGTGGAACTTCAGTCTTTAAGTGGAAAAAATGTCTTGCCTAAAATCACACAAATAGGAAGAAGCAAATCAATGCTCTAAATTCAGACTTGCTGATTACAAGTCCAGAACTACTTCTGTTATGTGAATACTTGTTAACAAATTAGGCAGAGAGTATATCATAACCCGTTCAATAATACTTCATCTAAGTATTCACTGGAAGAAAGAAAAGGAGCTCTTTTCCAGCCAGTTTACCTTAAAGGGAAAGTGTTCAGGAGAGACCTTATTGCTATTGATGTGGAAAAATACTTTCAGATGGATGGCCACCATGAAAATTAACTCAGTGAATTTACAGAGGAACTAGTGAAATTTAGCAGTCACATTTTAGCTCAAGAGGTCATTTGAACCCCAAACTCTAGAAACCCTGAAGAACAGGACTGCAGGAAAGGTTACTAGAACTCTATGCAAAGTTTAAATGCTGCTATTTACAGAGCTCTGATCTTCTGACCTCATCATCTCAGATATTTACACACATCCCAGCACTAACACACAATTCTAGATTGACTCAGACTGGACAGACAGAGAGAAAGATATCTATATCTATATCTACATATATATGTATATATATATATCCCTATATTAGTGATAGAATAAAAATGGAAGATAAAAATGGAAGTTTGGGTGCTGATTTTTGGTGAATAAGCCTATTTGTTTATTATCAAATGATGAATTTTTAAGTGCTGAGAAAATAAATTTTGTAAGCGTTTGAATACTATTCATGAAGCATAATCACCACCACCACTCACTCTCCCACCAGTATACATTAAAATCATAGAATTAAAGATCTGAAATAATCAAAGATACTTTGGATAAATTATGTGTCAGAGATAATGAGTTGGGGTCCCAGTTTTGCTATTTGCTCATTTGTGATTTTGAGCATCATTTTTCCTCTTTGGCTTCTGTTTCCTCATTGTAAAAAAAAAAGCAGCTACAATAAATGGCCTTTAAGGTTCCCTATAATCCTATGACCTTAGAATTAACTTAATCCAACTGCCTCGATTAATAGGCAATACATTTGGGTCCCAGTGAAATAAATGACTTGCCCGAGGTCACATAGCTAGCTAATATATGAAGACAAGAATTCAGATGTCATAATTTCTCAAGTTCCCTATTCACTAGACTGAACTATCTTATGTTTATCTTACTTTGTGCAATTACTAGGTTATAATTTATATTTATTTCACATTCTGTAGAATCTAGAGATAATGGAGGAAAAAGCAATTGAGTTCTATCTACTTCACAAGAGAATTCATAACCAGTAGGTCAGTCTTTGCAAGGACCCAAGTGCAAAACTCAATCAAAGCAAATCATGTAATTTGGTTTTTGTGGTTGTGGTGATGGTTTGCTGTTTTCTTCTCTAGCTAATTTTATAGATGAAGAAACTAAAGCCCAGGGTCACACAGCTCTGAGGTCAGTAAGTCTCTGAGGTCAGATTTGAACTCAGGAAAATGAGCATTCCTGACTCCAAGCCTAGAACTCTTTCCACTGTGTCACCTAGTGAGCTAGTGACAAAGTCAAGATTTCTAGTTCTTCCTGATGGTTGTTTGTGTTGTATAGATGAGACTGAATAGCATGAAAAAAGAATTGAGCTAAAATGTAAAAGTCTTGATTCTATTAATCTGCATGTTGATAGAACCAGAGACAAATTAATGTTAAATGATTTCTATAGCATAAGCTAGTGTCAAAGTCAAGATTGTATTTTAAAAGGGGGTGAGAGGTAAATGGTTTTTCAGTACCTTAAGTTTCTTATGATTTTCTCTCTTTGGGAAGAGGATGTTTGGAATTGTGATTTCATAAGTTTGGGGAACTTCAATAAAGAAAATCCTTCCACTTGTGCATGCAGTCTTAGTTGCCTGAGCCACAGTGATCTTAAGTAATTTGTTCAAAATCACAGCTAATCCATGTCAAAGACAGCAATTGAAACCAAATCTTGTTGATTTGAAGTTTTAAATTCTATCCACAAGATCACCAAAATTTAAAAATTTTGTACATGACTCTATAAATCAGTCAGCCAATCATACTACAATTAAAAACATCCACAGTGGTATGTATTTTCTGGGCCCACATCATTCTGTATAATTGCAAAACTAGTGTTTCCTGTCCATTGTCTTAAGCTACTATCCTCATCATCCATCACATGGCACAAAGTGCAAATGGATTGAAATATTCTTTTTTGCAGAAGGTGATTGATTGATTGATTGATATATTTCAAACTAGCTCTGCATCTCCAATTTGTCTTTTGAATATTCTACCTCATGCTCCCTAGGCATCTTTTACTCAAAACAGTCCAAACAGAACCTATTTTCTTTCCTCTGAAATACTTTTCTGATTTTCCCTGTTTCTAGCAAAGGCTCCAACATCTTTCTGGTCACCAAGCTTCATCACTTTAAAAACATTAGAAAAAATGGACAGTTCTAAAAATCATCTCTTGGTTGGTTATAAGATCTGAAGGGGGTTAGTCTAGAAAAATAAGACTTGGATATAGTACCACAACTTCAATTAAAGTATTTGAAGGATTTAAATTTTTCTGCTTGGCCTCTGAAAAGCAAAACTATAAGCAATTTAAGGAAATTGTAGCAGCAATAGCAAAAAACAAAAACAAAAACAAAACAAACAAACAAAAAAAAAACCCAAACCCAAAACAATAGCTTGCTAACAGCTATGATTATTCAAAAGTGTCATGTGCTCCCTTATGTGGTATTGGTTTCCACATCATTGAAGTCATTGACCTTTGAGCTCCACTCCAACTCTGTGGTTTAGATTTTCTTAGAATCAGGTGTTTGTGGTCCAAATGCTAAAGGCTTGATGTAATTGGATAAAGACATGATGTTGTGAAATGACCTCTGGCTTTAGAGTGGGAGGATCTGGGCTTGAATCTTTCCTATGTAGTTTTCAACTTTTGCCAGTGTAACATTCCTAGGAAAGGATGCAAAAGTCAAAAATGTGAATGATGATTTATTGAATATACTGGAAATAGGTCATAAGGTTCCTACAACCACCAAAATCTGTAATATTTCACTAGAAATGACTGAAAATATACTTTTCTGTGTATATTTATAACAGGGTC
Organism: Myrmecobius fasciatus; assembly: GCA_023553655.1. Classification (NCBI taxonomy): domain Eukaryota; kingdom Metazoa; phylum Chordata; class Mammalia; order Dasyuromorphia; family Myrmecobiidae; genus Myrmecobius; species Myrmecobius fasciatus. Next base: position 50,824 of record JAJPUD010008479.1, on the reverse strand, counting down.
CTAGTTCTGATAAAATGAACTTTTCCTAACACATTAACCATGAAATAATCCAAAAAAGGCCTGCACCATACTGCTTTGCAATACTATTTCTTTTGATCTTCAGCTTTAATAGATAATATTATGGTCATTATTTTACTCTTGAGGAAACCAAGTCAAACAGAGGTTTGACTTGGCTAGGGATGCAGACTTAGTAAATGTCTGTCTGAAGTCACATTTGAATTTGGGTCTTTCTGATTTACAGGAACACTGCTCAATCCACTGTGCTATCTAGCTGTTCCTAGCAGAAGGAAACAGGGTAGTTCAGGTTCCCCTCAAAAAGTAAACAAAGATCTCAGCCTAGTGCCAGAATGAAAAGTGATCAGAAATCTACAAAGAAACCAGAATGGGCCTTATTTCTGACATAAAATCACCACTTTGACTCACAGGCAAATGACCAGGGTAAGAAATGGGAAAGGGAGGACCTCAGATTTAACTGTTGTACTGCAATCAGGGCTTCAGTTCTATCCCTTCTATCACTGGATGGGATATCTAAATCTCAGAGAAACCTGCTAAGACTTGTATGAATGGATATAGAATGAAGTGAGTAGAAGCAGGAGAATAATTTATAACATAATACCAGTTTGTAAATATGAACAATTCTGAAAGACTTAAAAATTCTCAATAATGAAATGATCAACCATGAGAATCAAATTATGATGAAAAATACTGCCTATCACACAACTGAAAGGTTTGCTAAAGTGAAAATTCATCTGTATTGACCATTTATTACAAGCATTCTCCCCCCTTGTTTTAGTGACAGTAGGGAAGAGAAGAGGGAAGGAAATAAAGGAAAACAAAAATAAATGTTTAATAATTAGAAAATAATAAAATTTAACTTTCAAATTATGAACATCTCAAAAGTGGTCAACAATCCCATGAAATACACTGAAGATTGACTCAGAGTTGCCATTAGATAGGAAAAGAACCAAGAAACAAGGACTCCATTTTGATTTGCTTCTTAAACCATGTGTAGGGTCCATAGTCAGCCCTCAAAAAGGACTGATTGTGAAGGTTTTCCAAATGTTCCCTCTCAAATTTCCCCATTGAATGAAAAGAAAATATACTCAGGCTATGCCTTTTGAAAGCCCAAGAGTTTTCTTGTATTGCAACAAATTTTCCTCCAGAAGTAGCCCCAAACTATAAACATTTTTCATTGCAATGGGGTGTCTGTATCTTTAAGTGCTAGGTGTATCCGGTGTTGGGCTAATTAGGTCATTAAGTTGTTCCATTTGAAAACATAAGCAAGGGGAGTAAGGTAACAGTACCCTATCTGTGCAGGAGAAAAAGAACCCTTCACCATCACCTCCTGGTAATTTTATATAAACTCATTCAAACTCCTTACCCTAGGGATTATTAGCCTATGGAAATCTCTGAAAAGATTTCTCAGAGAGATTGCTATGGAGGGCACATGGTAATGGTAGATGTCCTTGGGAACTATTTCTGGTTTACTTTCTGCTGCTGCCTTGATCTCTGCTGGTGATTTCTGACCTCTGCCAACTCACTTAACCTCTCTATAGTTGAGTCTCCTCATTGCACAACGGGCCCATGAATATGTGTAATTTAACTTAGAGGAATGTTGTGAGAATAAATGGGGCAATGTTTTTAAGATGATTTTAGGCCTGGAGTGAAATGGATTATAATCAAAAATGTAACTAAACCCAGATACATATTGGGCAATGGAAAGGGTGAATAATTTTCTAGTGAATTTAGGCAAGAGAGAGACATCCATCTGCTAAACATCTCTATCAGCCCTTGAGAATTCTAAATTGGATGCAAAGTTAGATTAGAGGATCTCCAAGGATTTGGGGAGTCCATGATTACATGAATTCAACAAATGATCCCCAATTTTCCATTTTCTTCTGTGTTATGTAGTGCAGATCTAATTTTGCTGGGGTAAGGGAGTGGTGAATTATTTTCTATTTTAATTGTAATCTAAGCTTATGATTTAGCTTTTGGATTGTTAAAGAAAAGTTTTGTTCTCTATTTTTCTTTAGACATCCTTTTATTATACATTTGTTCCCTTCCGTGGATTTCTTATGTGAAGAGAGATAAAAATGATTTTAAAATGTCATTTTAAAATGTAAACTCATAAATGAGAATGATAGAAATAAATAGGATTAAAAAGTATTAAAGGTCAATGCTATTTAACTCACATTATATTAGTTTGATCCTTAGGAGAAAAGTTGATGACAGCCATTAGACCAACTTAGGAAGTTATTATTAAAGCTAATACCTATTTATAGGCTTTTAGAATAAAGGTATAGACACTAGTTTCCTGCTTTAGTAACATCCTGAGATAGTCTGATTTGCACTTTTTGCTTTAATAAAAAGTAATCACCTTATCTGATTTCTTTTTCCTCCCTCCTTGCTAAAAAAATAAAACCAAACAAAAAAGGAATTATCTCCTATATATTGATTGAAGTACATATCTGACAGGTAGACATTGGGAATGGATTGGAGTAGGTAACTGCTAATATACTACGTTTTGAAGGGCACTAAAATGTTTCCTGGGTCCTTGAATGGCCTTGCTATAATACCATACAATTCCCATTAGTAATTTTCTTGGGTTATATCCTAAAGGTTCCAGTCTCTTAAAATGTAAGTGTTCTGGAAAAGAAGATTGATGGATACATAATAGGTAATTATCACTAACAGCCATGCATTCCCCTTGTTGATTATTTCCAACTTATCTTGTATTATCTTTTTTTGTTCTTATTTGTTGGCATGGGGTCTGTTCCTCCAACCCCCTTCCCCCATTAGTTTGTGAGCTCCTCAAAACCTAGGACTGCCTTTTATATCTCCAATGTTTTGCATACTGTTGGCAAATAATGAATTCTTAAGAAAGGATTCTTTGACCAACTGAACAACATGTTATAATGGAGAGAATGTGACTTTTTCCAGTCAGAGGACCTAAGTTTGAACACTGCTCTGGTACCTAAAAATTAACTTTGAGTCACTTTAGGTCTTTTGCCCCACAGTTTCTATAATGAAAGTCATACTAGACACTGATTAAGGTCTTCATTAATGTCAGAGTCTCAAAGAAAAGATATTTATTCAATTTTTCAGTTTGGCACATCGATGAGAAATGATTCCATAACGCTCTCATCACCTTTTCACTGACCTACTGCAATCACCATTTAATGGGTCTCCCTCCCCTTCTACTGCAAGCTGCTCTTCACATTGGGGCCTCTGTCTAGTCTTTTTAATGGACTCCAATGAGTCTGGAAGAGAGAGTGAGGGTGATAATTTTGCACATCCCTGCTTCACTTAAACTCCAGTCAAGACTTCACCCTTATGGTAGCAGTAAACTGGGAAAATATTTTTACATCTAAAGGTTCTGATAAAGGCCTCATTTCTAAAATATATAGAGAATTAACTCAAATATATAAGAATTCAAGCCATTCTCCAATTGACAAATGGTCAAAAGATATGAACAGACAATTTTCAGACGAAGAAATTGAAACTATTTCCGGTCACATGAAAAGGTGCTCCAAGTCACTATTGATCAGAAAAATGCAAATTAAGACAACTCTGAGATACCACTACACACCTGTCAGATTGGCTAAAATGACAGGAAATGATAATGATAGCTGTTGGAGGGGATGTGGGAAAACTGGGACACTGATACATTGTTGGTGGAATTGTGAACGGATCCAACCATTCTGGAGAGCAATTTGGAGCTATGCTCAAAAAGTTATCAAACAGTGCATACCCTTTGACCCAGCAGTGTTTCTACTGGGCCTATATCCCAAAGAGATTTTAAAGGAGGGAAAGGGACCCACATGTGCAAAAAAGTTTGTGGCAGCCGTTTTTGGTAGTGGCAAGAAACTGGAAATTGAAAAGATGCCCATTAATTGGAGAATGGCTGAATAAATTATGGTATATGAAAGTTATGGAATATTATTGTTCTGTAAGAAATGACCAACAGGAGGATTTCAGAGAGGATTGGAGAGACTTGCATGAACTGATGCTGAGTGAAATCAGCAGAACCAGGAGAACATTATACACAGCAACAAGACTATATGATGATCAATTTTGATGGACATGGTTCTCTTCAACAATGATGTGATTCAAACCAGTTGTTCAGTGATGAAGATAGTCATATACATCCAGAGAGAGGCCTGTGGGAACTGAGAGTGAACCACAACACAGCATTTTAACGCTTTCTGTGAATATTTCCATGCATTCTGTTTTCCTTCTTAGGTTGTTTTTTTTCTTCTTCTCTTTCTAGATCTGATGTTTCTTGTGCAGTAAGATAACTGTATAGATACTTATACATGTATTGTATTTGTCATATAATTTATCCTATCTAGCATGTATTAGATTACCTGTCATCTAGGGGTGGGGG
>JAJPUD010008479.1:6514-46006 GCA_023553655.1 Myrmecobius fasciatus | reverse complement strand
GAGAGAGAGAGAGAGAGAGAGAGAGAGAGAGAGAGAGAGAGAGAGAGAGAGAATATAGAACAGACAATAACAACTTTTCACACCAATATCAATGTGATTTTTCTTAAATGCTCATCTGACTATGTTACTCCTCTTCTCAATAAACTACAATGGCTCCCTATTGTTCAAGGATAAAAGGACAAAAACAACTCCTTGGTGTTAAAAGCTTTCCAAAATTTGGTCCAAACATATCTTTCCCTACCCATGAAACATTACTCTTCTTGAACTCTGCGATCTAGCCATACTGCCTTTTTTTTTTCCTTTGCTCCTCACCCATGGAACTTTATCTTCCATCCCTGTGTCTGCTCTATCCATTCTTTATGCCTCCAGTACCTTTTCTACTCACCCCCAACTCTTGGAATTTCTCATTTTCTCCAAGAAACAATTCAGGCACCCCCATTGATAAAAGGTCCTTCCTGATATACCCAACTGTTTGTAACCTTTTTTTGCTTCCTCCTAACAACCCTTTAAGTGATATATGTATTCATGTATGTACATATGAACCTATCTATATGTACATATATAAACATTCATAGTGCACATATATTGTCTATTATATATACATACAAATTGTCTTCCTTGGTAGAATATAAACTTTTTGAGCAGGGATTATTTAATTCGTTTATCTTTGTAACTCTAGTCCTTCCCTGCATTGCATGTAGCAAGTACCACTATTACTTTGGACCTGTGGTCCAAAGCATGTGCCTCTTCTACCCAGGCATTGTCCCTGATACTACTGAAAGGGTGAAGAAGACCACTTAGGTGTTATGTGCAGAAATGTTAACTCTACTTTCTCTGAAGAATCTCGTTTCTTTCATAACTAGGATCAGGAGGGAAATAATTGTCTATAATTTTTCATTGTTCTCTGAAAGAGAATTTTTGCTTTTAGAGTATTATTTGTAAATTTCAAATATTATATAAATGTAAGCCATCTTCATTATGAATAAAATACATTTATAAAGAATGTAATATAAAGAATATAATGTAATATAAAGAATAAAAAATATAAGAGCTCTTTTATTATAAACCAATTAACCTGGAGTAAACTTCTCCCAAGAACATACTGATTTAGAGAACATTTGTGTCAGCCCACTTGATATTCAAATGATGATTCTTCTTCCTATAGGTAGAAAAGATTTTAAAGAGCACTCTCAGTGCTCTGTAACTATTCAAAAAGTCTCACGTGCTATATTCTCATTGTCCTGTTTTTTGACCGTTGATACTTCTTTATCCTGGTTTCCACTCAACTAACTGGTTAGTGCTTGTTTCTTTTGGTCTCAACTCCAGTAGAAATAAAAACTGTATTGTTGGCTTTTGTTGCTTCACAGCTAATTAAATTCCTCTTCCCCAATGTTTTATTTGATGCTGTATTTCTCAAGTGTTTGTTACTCTTGATAAGGTTTTATGATTTTCAGGATTGAACACTGCACATTTTTATGAAGACAGAAGCTGGACCTTGGTCAGCATTGATAATTAGAAACAATCTATGGTGTCTCCTGATGTTGTAGGATAGAGTTATGCAGGGTAAAAATGTGATTTTTGGAGACACTTGAATTTCCTGTTTTGGGGAAGGGGAAGACCTGACAGAATAGTCATCATAATATTTCCTAGTTAGCTTTGGGAACATTAAAAAAAATAATCATCTTCAAAGAGCACTCTCATTCCTCTGATTGTTTCATGTATGTTTGTTTTTGTTGAGAAAGAATCAAATTCTCCCTCAGATCATATTTTTACTAAAGTATCTGTGTGACCCAAGAGAAAAACTGCAAAAAGACATCTCTGAAAACTAAAAAAGGAAAGCAACTTTTTGAAAAGTTGTATGAAGGAAAGTGTCAGAGGAAGATCTCTGTTATGTTGAAGTGAAATCTCAAAGAATGATTTATGGAGAGACAAGCATGGCCACATGACACAATGCAGAGGGAGTTGGACTTGGATCCTCTGTGTCTTTTGGTAAGTAATTTCTTTCTCTGAGCTCTTTAGTTCACATGTAAAATAAGATCATTGGTTTGGATAACAGATAAGGTTCCATTCACTCTAAATTTTTAAGTTTTTTTTCAGATTCAAAAGGATTATAACCTGTACAAGTGCATAAAATTCCCATAACAATAACATCATGCATACATTTAAACACCCCAAAATAGTTGAAAATTAATTTATACCAAATAGTTAAAACTCTATCTAATTAAAAGAGCTTTAAAATTAGAAACAAACATTTCCCAAGTTATACTAGGAACTTTCATGTAGCCACATATTGAGACATTCTATTTAACATAAGAAACTGCTACTTTACGTGCAGATAAATAAACAAATAAAAATCAGTAAAATATTTTGAAATTTTTTGAAAGTTCTTTTTAATGAGTAAATGTTTGTTGATATTTGACTTAGCAAGCTTTTTCTGGATTCAGTTTTCTTTAAACATTTCTTCCCTTCCATGCTCCAGTTATGAAAGGTTCTACTTTATCTTGGCAAGGCCCAGTCTTCTATTACTCTTCTTGCCAGTCTCTTACTCATAACCTTTGATAGTAGGTCTTTTCCCTACATTTGCTAGCACCCTGTTAACTCTTTGAGGGCAGAGATCATTTTGCTAGTTTGCTTTTTTCATCCCTAGTACTTGTCACATTGCCTGACACATAGTATGTGAAATTATTTATCTTTCTATTTATCTATCAAACCAATATTTTGACAAGAAATTAACAATTGTTATCTTCATGTAGCTGATTCTACTTTTTGTTTCACCTTTGCATTAAGCTTATTTCATCTATAAACTGCATAAGGGAAAAATGTTTCTTATTTAAACTTTGTGTGTTTAGCAAAGTGCTTTGTATACAGTAGGGTTTTAATAAACCCATGGAGAATTGAATTAAAATTATTTTCCTGACAGAAAAGGATTTTTTTCACATACAAGCTCTGTAAGTTGTCTTTACTTTTGTCATTTATTTCCAATATATTTCAGGAGATTTCTCAGATATAAGCTTTATAGGTTCACTCTCAATCTCATCTTGCCTTACAATTAATTTTTTTTCTACCTTCATATTTATGTTACAGGGCATTTCTCAAATCTAACAAGGTTTCTGTTGGATCTGCCAAGCTTGGAGCAAATCCAAACATTCTGACAACTAAGATTGGCTTAGTTCCCATAAAACCTATAGGTCAGATGTCCCATTGGGTAAAAGCAAAAGTAAAACATTATATTACCAGTTGTATGTTGTTAACATGAGGGACAGCTTGATTCAGATCCAATTTCTGTATTACGAAGGCCCAGGTTCAAGTCTTGCCTTTGATAAATGACAGTTGGGTGGTCTTAATCAAGTCATTCAACCTTTTAGTATCCCCAGGAAAATCCCTAAGGCTTTAAGTGGCAAACCTGCCAACTTACATTAGTAGAAGGGCTTTTCTCACTGGCAGTTCCCTATATCAGTGAATCCACATGTTTGTGGAAAATATCTATAAAATCACTTATTTCAACACATACTTATTTAATTATTAAATGAGGAGACTAATCATACTCCTTGAATGTAATGGGATACTTTTGTGTCATTAGAAAGGAAGAATATAGAGAAACATGGGAAAACACATGACTTAATGCAAAGATTAATAAACAGAACCAAGAAAACAATGTGCAGAAGAATTCTGATGTAAATATAAAGAAAAAATCTAAATGAAATGCTGTGTAATCATAATTACCAAGTTATGACCAAAGAAGGATCCCCGTGGGCTGTGTATTAGTTTAGAGAGCCATATGTTATTATTTATGTTTTGTTGTATTTTTATCTATTTTGTTAAATGTTTTCCAATTACATTTTAACCTGGTTGGGGCTACACTTGAGACATTTTTGTCTATAATTGTGACTGCATATTTGATATCTTTGCTTTAGAATCCTAACCTGGATCCTGAATCCCTCTTATGAATAATTTGTTACTCTTGATCCTTTGCCCTGAATCATTTTTGGGGTGGGGGTAGAGAGGGGTTTATTGATCTTCTGGATGTGCTCTCTTGGCTGTATGGTCTCTAATCCTATTCTAGATTAGCAAAACTCTCAGTTAAATTGCTAACCAGGCTTCTAGGTGAAATCCAATTAATTTTTTCAGTAATTCTACACTGATTCAGTAAAACAACTTTTATTACTATTGTGATGGGGAAATCCCACTGGTGTTTAGATGCCTTTTTATTGCTCTAGGGGAACCCAGCTGACTATATTTGGCAGCTTGAACCGAAACACTTAAAGCTGTGTTTAAACTTGGGTGAGAAATCTGGGAAGATTTCCTTTTGGAAAGGAAGTCCTTCTTTTGAGGTTAGGACAGGCTTTGTGGGAAAGTTCTGTTTATCACTTTGCCCCTGATAGTCATGGTGGTGAGTGAGGTACTGCCAACATACTTAATTCCTCTGCATTTTGGATTTTGTCTTTCCAAAACCACTATCCTGCTAGAGCCTCAGGCCATGCTCCTTTCAAATAGAATGGTAAATTTCAATCCTATCAACTTTTTAGAGTATAAAGTCTCTTTAGGGAGCTGTGTTTACTTTCTTCAGTGAACATATCAACCTGCTCCCTAAGGGATAACCCCTATTGTTAGGCAGTTTGCTAAACCTCCAGTCTTTTAGAGAAAGTGGAAGAAAGACAGAATAATATCGATAAAAGCATAATTTAGTGAGTCTGAAATTCAAAACAATGTTCCTCTTTGGTTTGGCAGTTATATTCCTGCTAACTTGCTTCATTGTTCTCACATTAGGATTAAATGCCGCAGGAGTTATTATCTCAGAATATTTTTTTAGTTGATAAGTATATATGTGTATATGTATATATATATAAAGATAGGTATAAAAATTTTTTATGTAATATATTATTACATTCTCAAATCTCAAAAAAGGAAAGAAGACAGAAAAGAAAGGAAGGTAGGAAAAAAAAGGATGAATGGAACAGAAGGAGGGAAGGGGAAAATAGCAAGAAAGGGAAAAAAGCAAGAAAAAAAAAGGGAAGAAAGAAAAGCCCAAAAGCTAAAATGAAACTTCTTCTAGTACAAGAATCATAATTAGATGTTCCCTGTATGTGTCTCCCATGAATTTTCAATTACATAATTTACTGTAAGTACAAGGAGAGGAAATGAAAATTAGGAAACGTGGGTCTGACCAAATGAATAATTCTCCTACTCCAATTTCCTTCAAATTTAAGGATACAGTAATTCATTCTTACCCAACACTTAGCAGTGCCCATTTAATCTCAGTAATCCTGGCTTTACTGCCGTTATAGCTTTATAATTTTCTGTACAAGTAGCAATCACTGCAGTGATTTTGATTAAATGATTACCCATAGGCCTACTCTTGAACAAAATGACAGATGTACTCCGGGAAAATTCAAGTAGACATTGTAAACTTGGGAACTTTTTCCAGGGTGTGAGTTCCAAATGATGTTATGTATCAGTACTAGCAAAGGGCCTGTGACACAAAAAAATCTTTTCTACCAAGAGGGTCAGCTATTTTTCCCTAACTAGATTCAGTTAAATGGAAAACAAAAGGAAAGAAAAATACACATAAAAATAATTTAATGAAGATCCAAATGCTCAAGTTTTTATGAAAAATATGTGTGTATAAAATGAAACTGTATATGTTAGAAATAATGTTCTTAAAAAGATATCAGAAAGACCCAGAGATTTTTTTTTTGTTTTTCTCTTTCATCCTATCTACCACTCATTATTGACTTATATAACCTGCATTTACTATGTGAAAAAGGGGTCATTTCCTTGATTTAAAAGCAGATCATTTAGAATTTCAGAGAGGGACTCACATCTTGCCCATTTCTAATTTGGGTCAGCCTAATGATGAAAACCACATTTCTAACTTTCGAATCTTTATTATTCCATTATGCCTCTCCCACAACATATACATGTATCAGTACCATCTGATCCCATAGAAAGTTCTTGTTCATCAACAAAATAACATCGAAAATCTCTTGGGGGATAAAAAGATTGCATATTCCTCAAAAATCAATTATGTAGTTTAACATATATTGGATTACTTGCTGTCTAGGGGAGAGGGTGGGAGAAGGGAGGGAGAAAAAATTGGAACACGAGGTTTTACAAGGGTGAATATTGAAAACTATCTTTGTATATATTTTTAAAAATAAAAAGTTAATATTTTAAAAATCAATTATGTAATTAAAATGTAAAATATCTCACCTGCCAATAGTTGCAGTTTCCACATTGGAAAGGACCTTAGAGAGAATTTCTAGTCTACTATTTACTTGCAACATTTCTCCTGCAAGAAGTCATCAGGTCTTTGCTTTAAGACGTCTGGTATGGAGAACTTACCAAGAACCACCACAACTCATCCAACTTTTATATGGCTTTAAGTGTTAGCATGCTTTCCTTGTTTGCATAAACAAGCCTAAATTTGCCTCTCTGCAGCTTTCCTTCATTGGTCCCCTTGGGGACCAGTTCCACTGATACTCATAGCACATAGCCATGGGTTTCTTCTTCTCTCTCTCCTACAAGCTCTCCAACTTATGCATTTCCTCCCTAAATTGTGGTGACCAGAACTTACTGCAATATCTCAGATGTACTCTGTAGCTCCCAGTGCACTCTAATGTTAGTATTAGAGAAAGAGATGGCCACCAGTATGTTGGATTGTTTAGATTGCCTCTGGCACATAGTAGGAGCTTAATGGACACTGATAACGTCATCTGCAAGATTTATGGGACATCGCTAATAAAAAGTGCACAGGATGGGCAGATGTGGATGTTAGGATAGAGTACCTGCAGGATAGATCAAGGATTCATTGGAGTTTTTGAATACCACTCTAATGGGGAGAGGGGAGACAAGGGGAAGGAAGCAAACTATTAAAAATAAATATATAAATTCTCAGTAGCCCCGTCCTGGGTTTTTTCCTCCTTCTCTCTATTCTCCTTCTTTCTCTTTCAGTTTATAAGATTTTCTTTTCATATAGTCTACTTATAATCAACCCAGACCTTTCCATTGTCCTTTGGATGATTCTCAAACTTAAGTCTTTAGCAGCTATAGGGGAATCTCTCCTCCATGTTGAATTTTATCTCCTCCGTGACAATGGCAATCATTTTTTTGAATGTCATTCCACCTATTTTAGCCTTGCTTGCTATTCATAACCAGAGGGTGAAGAAACAATGCTTCTTTCTGTTCCTTATTCATTATATCTCCTATCTCTTTGTTCTTATGGTGGCTGTCTCCAGTTTCTGTATTGCCTCCTTCATTACAATCTACTAAATAGAGTTTCTTCCTGACAGTTCAGGCATCATCTTTTACCTGAATTTCCTCCTTTTCCTTACTAGTGTTTTCTCCCTCCTAAACTATCTCTGCTTTGTGTGTATATGTATATATATGCACACACAAATATATGATTAATTTTATATTTATATTATATGTATTTTATATGTATTCATTGTCTCCCTGGTTAGAATGGAAGCTCCTAACATAGTGCCTCTCATTATGTGTCAGGTTTAATAAATACTTGGTCACTGATTATTATAGTTTTTAAAGATTTAATTTTGACATTTCTCTAAAATACCTCTAAGGAAGTATTTTACCTTTGAAAAATTTTTGGGTCTAGCAAGGCTAAAAATCCAGGTTATATTATAATATTTTCATTTTGCATGAATTTTCCCTAATTTGTAAAGAGAATGCTGACATAAAGCTGAGTGCCTGAGTGAGGAATGTAATGGACATAAGGACTTTCAGATGGGGAGAAAGTCATGATTCCTTCTTCAATAGACGCATAGAAGTGGTGTCAGATTCTTTTTTGGAACCAATTTCAGAAAAGGGAAAGAGAAAGATTCTCTTACAGAAAAAAGGAGAAGCAAGTTTCTCAACAGGTACCTGATTTCCATCCTGCCTCCATAGAGAGTATAAGGAAATTCCTTTTGGATAAAATTGAGAACTTTCTCTTCATTGAGCTGGGATATCTAAGCAACCAAGTGAAAGCTTGGTAATTTTTGTTATCTCCAATTCTGAATAACTCTCCTAATTTTTGTTTGCTTAGTTAAATGGATTCATTTGCTATTTGTTATTTGGAATAGTCATTTGTATAACAAGTATTTAGTGAGAAGAATTCTAACTAGTATAGCTAAGGGCTATTCTTCCCTTTAAGAGATAATGATAGGGGTGCTATCAGATTTGTATTTTGAACCTAAAAAAATGCCATAGACAAGCAATTTTGACAATCCAGGCAAAGAGATATAATTTTAATTGGAATCTCCTCTATGAAGAGAATTAGAATTGACAACTTCATAAGCCATTCTCCTGCTCTTTCCCAAGATTTAATGGGCAAGGTTCCAGAGATATCTATCCAAGAATGCCCACCAAACTACATTAAACAAATACATATGAAAATACATGTCATATATAAGGAGAATACATATCATAGTAATTTGCTATATTTACAATATTTGCATTTGGTAGCATCAACTCTAGGTATTAGTGCCATTTACTTATGAGGAAACTGAAGCTTAAACAATTTAAATGACTTGACCAAGACCATATTCTTAATGAGTATCAGAAATGATCTATTCATGCCCAATAACTTAATAGCTCTTAAATGCTGCCTACTATTCTATTGAGAAGCTCTGAATACTACTATCTTCAATTTCTACCTTTTTGAGCATGCCAACAGAAGCAATGTGATATAATGGGAAAAGAACCAGACTTTGAGTGGAAAAATTTGCATTCAGTTCCTTTCTTATTTATGCTACATGCAAGGGAATGGAATTTAGAATGAGACAAAAGGAGGATGTAAATGAGAGAAATGTAGAATGAATTTCTGAAGTTATTTTAATCTGTATAGAGCTACTGTGCATAACACTTTTATTTTTATGCTAAAGAGTGGGAAATAATTGATGAAAGCCCGGAATCTCAGACTATAATGAAGGTGATTATAGGAACTAGTGGTATGTAGACTACCACAACATGGATGAAGAAAAGGATCCAGAAATAGAAATGTCAGCGGAATAGGATTCCAGGAAGGAAAGGAGAAATAGTTGAAACACACAAGTTGTTTACAGCTGATAAACAGTTCAGAAGTCAGTTAATTCTGCTTAGGGCTAAAACAGATGGGTGGAAGGAGAACTTCCTCCTCCCTCCAATCACTTTCTCCCCCATTTTGTGGCTTATATTCAGTTCCTTCATGTGACCCACTAGATTTGCCTTTTTGTTGCCTTAGAAGGCAATTCTGTCTCACTCAGAGGATTAGGAACAGAAAGCATATGATTTCTACAAGCTGTGTCAATGGCTCTGGGTAAATTTTCACTGCCTGAAAACTCAGAATAGTCATGGGCCAGATAAGTCAGACTTCCCAGCAGTTTTTTGTAGGGTGCTTGGAGATCCACAAAGGAAACAGACTCTTTCTAAAAGTGAAGAAACTAACCTAAACACAAAGGTATTGAGATTATGAAAAATGTTGGTCTGTTCAATATTGGCAGCCAGATATATTTCTCAACCCTAGAAAATATAAATCTTTCAGAGGAAAACCAAAATTCTCCAGTTTGGCTGCCAAATCATGAGCTCAGCCTTGAATCTCATCTCAAAAAACTGTAAACACCCTCTTCCTCCCTTGTGTTTAATGTTAAGGAGAGCCTCCCCTTTCAGACCATCTTTCTTCCTTTCAGGTTACTGCTTTCAGCCCATGTTTTATCCTGCATGCCATTGTGCTGAGGGACCTGGGTAGCTGATGCCAAATTCTGGTTCTCTGCAGACTCACCTCACACTGACATCCCTCCTTTCTTTCCTCCATCCTCCACCTAGTCCCCATTTAAAGTTCTTGGCTTTCAGTGTGCATTCCATTCCTTGGTGTTAGTTAATCACCTGTTTCCTGCTTCCTTTGTCTTCCTGATGATCAATCAGTTAGTTAGTCTGTGTCCACAAGGTTTAATTTGGTGCAGTTAAATAAATTAAGGATTTACAGAAGTATAGTCTAAATATAATCTCAGATCTTGCTTATTACTGACAAGCAAGGAAAATAAAATGGGATATTTCAAGGACAACTAAATATATATAAACATCTAAATAAATCAATCCAATAATTAAAAAGAAATTATTAAGCACCTACTGTGTACAAGACTCCGTGAATCCAGTAGATGATATGTCTGTGTATGTTGATTGCAGCATGAGGGTATTAACAACACTCCCCAAAATAAAGAAAATAGCTGTCAAGACTGCTTACCCACTCTTTCTTGGCTTAAGGGTTTCTAGGGTTGTATTGTACATGAACTCGAGCTAGAAGATGGGAATTGCTGCCTTGGGCCTCTTTAATAAGAAAAAAAAATTATTTGGGAGCTGCTGTGTGACTTATCCATTAGGCAGGACTCCCTTAATAGGTTTCTTTTATTTTATTCTCCTGAGAAAAAAGGATTTAAGGAAAACTATTTAGCTTTTTAGGAGGCTGCCTACATGTGTTTTGAGGAGTTTCCTGAAGAATCACAGAATTTTGGAGTTATACAAGACCATATTTTAGGCATATTTTTAAAAGATCCCCATTTTACAATCCTCTCTTGCAGCTCACTATTTGTGTTTTTGTATACACACACACATGCATGGTCATGCAGTCTTTTTTTGACGACGTCATATGAATGCAAAACCAAGATCCTTTGAAATAATACACTCTGATTTTGTATATTTATTATTATAAAGAAACTTTTCCTTATATTAAACCTAAATCTTCCATCTCACTCCTTCTACCCATGCATTTTAGTTCTGCCCTCAAGCTAAGTCCGCTTTTACTTCAGGAACTTTTAAATATTTGAAAACATCTATCATCTTCCCACTTCTTAAATCTTCTATCTTCCAGTTTAAACCCCCTCTCCAAAATCTATGTATTAGACCTGAATTTCCACTATTATGAGATGATCTTTTTTGTGTTTTGAATTTTTTTTATTCTCAAGGGGTCTTTAATAAAATGCAAATACCTTTAGAAGTGCCTAATACTCTAATCCTGGGGTCAGCAAATTATAGGTGACTATCTTTTTATATAGTCTGTGAACTAATTTAAAAAATCTTAACTCACAAATTGTATTAAAACAAGTGGTGGGCTACATTTGACTTTCAAACCATGGTTTGTTGACATCTGCATCCAGACTAAATTCAATAGAGGTCAGTGGCAGCTCACTAAGGATAAAAGATCTTTATGAATAAGAATATAAGATTGAAGAAAGGTCTCTGGATACGAGTGGAAGAAAGGGAGAATAGGAATATCCAAAGATAAACTTTTCCTACATTTTTTCCTCTAAGTGCTGCTCTGCATCTTTATTCACCACTGACAGAGAAAGGGGAGTGGAGCCTGTTGCTCTTTTAAAGAATTATTCACAAGTGGGGGTAGATGTTGAAGTAATGCTGGTTCTGAGATTTCCATGCATCATTATAGCTATTATATAACATTTCAGAATGCCAAAAATGTGCTTTGAAAAAAATATTCAGGAACACAGACTCTGACAGATGTTAACCACCCTTTTTTCATCAGGACTATGAATCCTTGTTTCTGTTAATCTTGACAAAAGACTGTCCAAGACCTTTTGACTCAAGTACACAACAGAAAATGAATCCATCACAATCAGAAAGTGGCTCAAGAGGAAACAGACTTTCAGGAGGGGGGGGTGCAGAATATGAGCAGCAGCCAGACCCCAAAATTCTCCCATTAATTGTTGCCCAGCTGTTACTTCTGCCAGTGGTGCAGGTAGCCAATCTAAAGCCCAAGGTATTCTTGGAATGACAAGCTAAATTCCATAGCTAAACATCATCACATATTATCTGCATGTCAAAAACCAGAAAAGCTGGTTTGTTTCCAATAATAAAGACAAAAAAGAAAAGTAGGAAGCTTACAGGGAAAATAGCACCTGGCATAGTTAGCAGCCAGAGGTGGTGCCCTTGGGCATGTTATACTGACAACTTATCTTCAGAATGAGAGGAGTGCAACCAGGGAACCCCAAAGTGGTATACTTAAGAGACCCACTGCAGATGAGAAAAAGAAACATTGATGCTAAAAGTGTTATTTTTGGTTTTAATCTCTAGGCTTTACTTTGTTTTCTTCCAAAAAAAAAGTATTTTGTATTAGAACGTAGAAATATAACTAAGTTGGAGCATAAGAGATTTTCTCCAAAGGGATAAAATTTAAAGGATTCTGGTAGCATGTGTATTCCAGCAGAGGAAAAAAAGATTATATTTAGCACTCAGTTAATAAGCACAATTAGTTTAAATAGGAAACTAACATATAACTGTTTGTCCCTTTTTCAGACACAGGAACTTTGCCATGAATCTCTCCGCAGGGAAGCAAAACCCTTCCAGCTACCTTGGTGGCCCAACATAGGTAATGGCTGGGCATTTAGCACAGACACAGTTACAGATGGGATAAAACAGGCAGCTAGACAGGAATCGAGAACAGGCAAGGAAGTTAGTGGACACATGGGCAGAAGGAAAGCAGCCATGAGTCCATGAATGAAACGGTAATGTTGAGAGATAAAGGATCCCTGACACTGCCTCCCTCTACTTCTCTTCCACCTCCAAGGTATAAATCTGTCCTTAATAGCCTTGCCATCACTCCTGGTCTCAACTGGCAATTCCCATTCCTCTGGCCAACATATTTCCTGCCATTGTCCTCTTGTTTTCTCTTGAATCTCTTCCTGATTTTTATGGATTATCCCGCTGCAGTCCGCCATCCCCTTTCTATTGCTCCTTCCATCAGAAGATGGAAAAGTCAGAGCCAAGTGTTTCCTCTTTAGAAGAATGGGCAATGATTTTGGGTGTCTTTGAAAGGTCACTGATTCCACAACAAAGGGCCTTCTCCTCCAAGGTTCCCAAGGCCCAAGGCCATCTCCACTCTTTGATTCAGCCATTTTTTTATGTTTGCCCCAGGAACCATTTATATGATAAATGAATATTTTTTAGTGGAGAATGATAGTGCACATGGAGAAAACTTTGGGCAATAGTATCATACATTTTGAATTGGAAGGTAAGTTTGTGCTTATCTTGTCTTCAATTTACAGATGAGGAAAATGAAAATCAGATCTGCTGAGTTTTTATCCATTTTTATGTAGTTAGTAAGTAGTAGATTTAGTATATAAACCCAGGTACTCAAGTCAGATCCAGTGCTCTTTCCATTATACCCAGTGGTATGCTGGAGCCAGCTTGAACCAGCTCACAAAAGATGATTGTTTCTCACAAGAGATGTTAAATTCAGATTTATACCACAGAAGTCAGCAATTATTATAAGTTATGACATGATTTATTGTTTTGTTAATTGTATAAACTTAAGAAAGTGTTAATAATGCATATTATAATTTAAAATGTATCATTTATGGATTTTTCAGCAACCCGTTAACATTTACTACCACATTCAAGCAATGTCATTCTAGTTTAATAACCAAATTGACTCCTTCAATGAAATACTCCATGATTATATTTTATATAAATAAGATATTATATAGTTGGCAAGTCAGTAAACAAGCATTTATTTATTAAGAGCTTGCTGTGTTCCACTTAGGTGCTGGGAATAAAAGGAAAACATAAACGCAGTCTCTGATTTCAAGGACATTATATTCTGATGGGAGAGACAACATTCAAACTATGTACATACATATGCATTGTAAGTGGGAGATAATATCACCAGTACTATGGGTTATGGGGAAAAGCCTATTGTGTAGAAGGTAAAATTTGAACTGTATCCTGAGGGAAGTCAAAATATGGAAGGAGGAAAAGCATTTCAACCCAATATGGGATGAAGGAGATTTCCTTCTCCAAATAGGAATACTATTCCCTGATAGTTCATGGATTAGTTAACACTTCTTCTAAGAATGTTGTACAATTCTCACCTGTCTCTCAAAAGTCATCCCCAAATAGCACTGTTAGTTTTGAGGGATACCGTTTTCCAATTGGATCTCCCATACAGGAGGATTTGGGTGAAAATTAGAATCCAATGCATTTGTAGTCCTGATTCTTTAGAGTTCTAGAATCTGCTTGTAAAACCCAATTTTATAATAATACAAGGACCAGACCAGTCCACAGGCAACCAACCCTGAGGTAAATAACATCAAGGTTGCTCAGTTCCAAGACCATAGTCCTTGACTTTAATTATCCCTATTCTGAAAAGTATCTATCTTAACTGTTTATTTATCTATTTCTCTCTCACCTTCCTACTTTCTTCTTTCCTTTGTGTACATGGAAATCCTTCATATTCAAAGATGGGAAGAGACCTTATAGATAGCTCAACCACAATTTTAAGATCTGAGCTCCTCTGTGCTTCCACAAAGATGTTTCTGAATAAGCACCCAGAGCCAACTGAAATATCTGGAAGATATTTCTGAATAAGCACCCAGAGTCACACAGTGCCCATCAGTCATTACACCAATCAGCACAGAGAGGTTGGGGGGTCTAATAACCTGAAAAAAATAGGTTTTCAAATAAATAACCCAGGGATTTCTGTGTTCAAAAATGACATATTTTAGGCATCTGTGTTCCTTTCCCAGGACAACCTTCAAAGCATCTAGTGTATTTGAAGTGTGTAAAAAGTTGAGGAAGAGAAAGGTTATTACAGTACCAAATAGAACGAGCCTGAAAACATTTTAAGATTGCCAGACAAGGAACTAGAAACTGAGTGATGTCCCTCAGTTAGAGAATGGCTGAATAAATTATGGTATATAAATGTTACGGAATATTATTGCTCTGTAAGAAACGACCAGCAGGATGATTTCCAAAAGGCCTCAAGAGACTTGCATGAACTGATGCTGAGTGAAACGAGCAGAACCAGGAGAACATTGTACACAGAAACAACAAGACTATATGATGATCAATTTTGACAGATGTGGTTCTTTTCAATAGCAAGGTCATCCAGGCCAATTCCAATGATCTTTTGTTAGAGTCATCTACACCCAGAGAGAAGACTGGGGGACTGAGTGTGAATCACAAGATAATATTTTCACTTTTTTGTTGTTATTTGCTTGCTTTTTGCTTTCTCTCTTTTTCCTTTTTGATCTGATTTTTCTTGTAAAGAAAGATAAATGCAGAAATATGTACTGAATAATTGTACATGTTTTAACATATACTGGATTACTTGCCTTTAAGGGAAGGGGTGGGAAGAAGGGAGGGAGAAAAAATTTGGAACACAGGATTTTGCAATGGTGAATGACTATCTATGCATATATTTTGAAAATAAAAATCTTTTTAAAAAGACTGTCAGAATCTAAGATAAATAATTATGAGCCAGATAAGTTAACTTACCTGGAAGCTGAACTTGCCCAGGGTAACATAGCTAAGGAGAATCTGAAATGGGATTTGAAACTCAGATTTCCAGACTCTAAATCTAGTACTCTATCTGCTATATCAAACTACCTATCTGGTGATGTCCAAGGTGTGACCATGACTGACAGTGTATGATTCAAATTGGAATTACAATAAAAATGTTGAGAAATTATGTGATTAGTTTTTGAAGTTCCCAAGAAAAAAAATGGGAGGAAACAAAATAGAAAGAAAGAAAGATCATGGGCTGAGTACTAAAGAAAAAAATAGAATATTTGAGAAAATTAAAACAAAATAATCCATATTGGATATATTTATCTGAGAGTCATCTATGTAGAGACTGTAATTAAAACCATGGCTTCAGTGTTCTCATCTGAGAAATGAGATGAGTTGGAATAGGTTTTCTAATGTCCCTTCCAACTTGAAACCTAGGATACTATGATCCTGAAGGGACAGTGAGAGTACCAATAGCAAGAGTATATTCGGACAAGAAAAGAAAATCTCCTCCTTCTCATTAATGACTAACCCACCCATCCCCAGATGGAGTCCATAGATGTGCCTGGCTATGGCATAAGCCCTGTAAGACATCAGCATTTTTATAGCTAACAAGAGAATCCAAATGAATCAAATAAAAAGAAGGAAAAAAAAACCTCACTATGAAATGTTACACAAAGAACTGGTCCATTAACTAGAAAGGAATGAATCGTCCCACGGGAATTTACTTACTCATCAATCAACCTCCACTTGAAGTTCTTATTGGCTTGCCAATAATTTTTTTTTTTGCCACAACTTCAATTTGTAGACACTGTGTCATCCTATTGTGCTGGCATTTCTGCTCACCCTAGTGGTGAAGCATGGAAATTTAAAAAGCTGTTCACAGTGGTTTTGTGGTTGTGACTGAGACTACTCAAAACAAAGAAGGTAACATTATGGTCTTGATTTATTATTTCCTAAAAGTTGAGGGCAACTTTTCTCCCCAAAGAAGGATCAAGTAGAAAAAACAGCATTCCCACAAGATTCTCAGAATTATAAGTAGGGAAAAGGTTGGGCTTTTTCTCTAATTAGCAACAATATTTCATTGGGTGTTTTGAATCTCTTCCATTCTTCTAACCTATTCAAAAAAGGAAAAGTACTAGATTTGTAGTGTTACTGCTATAAGGAACATCCAGGTGTTGAAATTCTTTTTATTAGTGCAGGTCACTTTCTCTGTAATTTATATCTTACAAAGTTGCCCAAAACACTGAGAGAATAATCGGTTTGCCAAGGGTCACACAGACAGAATATATTAGAGAAAGACTTGAATCCATTCTGTCTTTGTGGCTAGCTTTCTATCCATTATGCCAAAATTTTAAATGTTCACATGTCAAAATGGATTCCTAAAACCTGTCAGTCAGCTAAATAATGTTTGGATAGGTCATCGAGGGATTATGTTCATGCTGTTTTATATCCACTACCAATAATACATACTGTAATATGGGGCCCTTTCCTAATTGAAACCTTTCCTGTTCCTTACAACTATTAGCAGCCTCCCCCACACACACCCAAAAAGATGATTGTTTGTTTTTTGCTTTTTAAATTTTTTTTGCTGATATATTTACTTATCTGTGGGCACATTGCTTCCCCTCAGTAAAATGTAACTTCCTTGAGGGTATAGATTATTTTCATAATAATTTTTTCTTTTGATCCACAGCACCTGGCATATAATAGGTGCTTAATAAGTGCTTGCTGACAGAATTTAATTAAATGACAATATACTTGCTCCAGTGAAATATTTGGGCATCAAAGGACATAACAATGAAATTCAGAACTTGCAGGATAAACATAAACTCTGCTGAAGAAAGGCAAAAGAAAATACATTAAGTCTTCTCAATATGACTTCTACATGGGGACATGGTCCCATGATATCAGGTAATCTGAGAGGCAGCATGTCAGAGTGAATAAAGAACTGGAGTTGGAGTTCTAAAAACTTGATTTTGAATGCTGCCTCTGAACTTTACTAGCTACATCCCCACTGCCAGGTCTATCAGCATCTTTGAGCCTTAGAGAGTCACATCTGTAAAATGGGCATAATAATAACTTTGGTACTTATCTGAGAGAATGTATGTCAACTATTTGCAAACCTCGAAGGGGTGTATAAATTATTATTATGGTACAGTGGATAGAGCACCGACCCTGAAATGAAGAAAAATATCGGAGGCCAGATTTGAACTCAGGTTAGCACTTATTGGTTCTGTGACACTGGGCAAGTCACTTAACTTCACAAAAATAAATGATTTGGGGGGAAAAATTTCTTGTTTACCTAAAGGTAATGGGACAGAACTTGTTTTACCTCATATCATCACTGAAAAGGTGATAAATGGTACAAATATATGGTAAAAAAAAGATTTACCCTGAGCTAAACAGAAAAAACAAAACAAAACTAGGACTTCTTTGCTGTAAGTGACAGCGACCAGCTCCAGATCAATCATCGGAACCCCAAACAAAAGGGCTTGATTTAAGAAGGAAAGCTGCAGTTGCCTCTTTAAGCCTTCATTTCAGCGGTGAACTCCGACATCCACATATACCACCCTTTGGGTGCTCTGTTTTGTCTGACTTGATTTAAATGCAGTCATGGAAGTACAATGTCATAACTTTCCCTCTAGACAAACAGGTTCTTTATGCCACTGTTTCAGCCTGGGGAACAAAATAATACCTTTTTTTATTGCTGTATTTTTAGACATTGGATACATCTGGAAAAATATTCAAGCAGATAATTAGATTGCATTAGCAATGTGTCTGTTGTGGTTTCCCCTGATCCCAAAGAAGGCAGCCCTTTATGAAGCCTTTGGCCACAGTCTCCGCAAAATCTGCTGTGTAAATTGGCCCACACTAAAGCATGTGGAAAACATTTTTTGGCTGAAACTCGAAACCATTCATGTGGCTTTGAGACAGGGAAGCTCCGGCTGCCAACATCAATAGAACTTTGTACTACAAACCAAAACGGTCATTTAGACGTGTTCTTTCATGCTCACAAATGCACTGAGGTCAAATATTTTTTAATCTTGGGAATTTTTCCTCTTTATACAGCCTCGTATTTCACGCAGGAAATGAGGCTGAGTACAACAAACACAAATCATTGAGAGTGACAGAGCATATTGGGTTCAAAACCCAAGCTTTGACTCTAATTGCTCTCCAAAGGCCCCTGGCTCAAGGTAACTGTTGATTTAGTTCAGCTGTTTCAAATCAGCACGGTAAGGTCTTGCTAAGACAAACTGGTGAGGCCACATTACATCTGTACCACGGGGATCCCTTGGGGATAAGTATAACACAGTTAGCATTTTAAAAGATTGCATTTGTCTGTACACTGCAGGTGGTAATTACAAGCAGGCAAATCTTTTGTGAAAGATGGTGTGACCTTCCTTATGGTGAAAGAGCGATGACGGCTTCGAGGGGAGGAAAAATAATGTTTCCATTCAGGTTCAGAGAGGGGCCCACCTCATTTCCAGTGCACGCCAAGGCTGACAGCTATTTGTTGTCATGTTTTTGGTGGCAATCAGAGTAATTTATAGCTTGAAGGGGCCAATTTCTGAGTATTACTTAAGGGAGTAGGGGGGTGATGGACAAAAAGGAGCACATCACTTTGGTCTCAAAAATTCTTTTTCTGGGCAACCATTTGTGGTAGAGACTCTCTGGTTTTGCCTGCAGAGTATATAAAATCTGTGTAAAATAATGTTATTTTACCATTCTCTGAAATAGAAGTGGGGAAGTAAGATTGATACCAATATATCCATCTATTTGTACCCTCCGACTTGCATACTGAAGGTCAAGTGCAGGTACCAGCTTAGAAAGAAGGGCTAGGGTAGGCTAGTAGCAGCTCACAGCTCATTTCCATCATTTGTTTAGGAGGGATCCAAATAGAGATCATTCACAACCCCCACACTATACCCATATAAATCTTATTTTTATGCATTATATACAGATGTGGGTTGTTATCCAAACAGATTATATACATGTATGATTGTATAACATGGGCACTACAATATTGTAAAACATATAAACATTCTGGGTGTTTTCCTTTGTTTTTGAAGAGCACCAAAATGACAGCATGATGTCAGGGTAAAAGCAAAACATGTCTGATTGTGGCTAATCACATGTGGCTCTAGCACAGGTCGAGCCAAATAATCCATAGAAACATTTGGAGAGGAAATGTCTCTAACCTTGTGCATCTCACACTTGTTGGAAGGCTTTGATGCTTTGCTCAATGAGCACAAATCCTTCTTTGCTATGGCTGTGCCAGCTACTCCCTTATTTCACAATCGTTCTTCAGAAGAAAGCCTTGAGAATGTCCTTCTTCTGACCTCCATGAGAGCACTCCATAATATGGTCCTTTAGCATTCAAACACTATGGCAGCCTTGGGTTGGATGTCCTGTAGTAGAGTTTGAATGTTTTGCATTCAGCTAGCAAAGAGATCTCATTGTCTGGTACTTGATCTTGTCAGGTGATCTTCAGAATCTTTCTAAGACATTCAAATTCAGTTTTTGGCACGGCTCTGGTATACTGCTCAGTTTCCCAAACATACAACAATGAGGGCAGTGCAATGGCCAAATGAAATCTTTGATGAGCAGCTTTGATAGACCTCCTCTCTACACTTTTTCCTTTGGAGCTTCCCAAATGCAGATGAGCTCTGGCAGCCTTATAATCTATATGTACATCCTTGGAAAGTACACTGCTAAAATTTCTCTTTTACATACCTGCATCATACACATATTATATGAATAATGCATGCATATAATACACAGTTTCTCCCTTTTGCTGATATATTCATTCACAATTTTATGTTTCTATTTGGGCATATTGTTTAAGAAAACCCAAAATCATAAAATTCAGAAGTAACAAATCAGATAAATTCACAGGTGATTATTATGTTTATTAACTAAGAATAATTTCTTAGAAAACTTTCCAAGAATTTTAAAAATTAAGTATTGAGTGCTTATCTTCTATTTAAATTGATTTAATTTATGTGCCACTTCTCAGGAACATAAGTTCCTGAAGAAAAGTATAAATGATTGTGATAATGTAAATGAAAATCACACTAAAAGATGTCAGAATTCAGATTAATTGAAATAATGGCCTATGCTTGTTCCAAAGTACCTATGATGAAACATACTTCCCTTTCCTATATAAAGGGATAGTAGACTTTAAGTGTAGAATATTGTATAAACTTCAATAGGAAATGATAATGGGAGTATAAAAAACACAAACCACCAATAACGCATGCTTTTTAAAGCATAAGTATGTGTTTATATGATTCTCAGTGGAATTAATTTGCATTCCTTGACTTTGAAGAGTTCCTGAGTATAGAAAAATGCATTTTAGATGTCAATCTTCTATTCAGCAACAGTATGTACACATGTATATTGATCTTCCATAAAACCATTTACTTAGGGAGGCAAATTCTCCCCAAATCTAACCTAGATCTATCTATTTTCCCTTCCAGTTCCTTTGTTTCTGTCATTGGTAGCACCATTGTCCTGGTCATCCTGGATAGAAACTTTAGAGCTATATTTAATTCATCTCTCATTCAACATTTTTTATTCAATCACAATCATTACATTAAAATGATTAATTATTCTTTTTACCTTCACTATGCATATGTACATGCACACATATTCATATAAATGTATATACACAGCCTTGCTAAATTAAACTGGCTAAATTAGCATTTGATTCAAGTAAAATATAAGTTCCCTGGAAACAAGGAATATTTTGTTTGTGCCCTTGTATGTTTTATCTTCAGCCTCTAACAAAGTGCTTTTACATGATAGGGGCCTTAAAATGCTTGTTGACTTGCCAATAGAGTCAGTGTGGGGCTGGGGGTGGCAATGGAGGAAAGTGTGCATGTATGTATTTATGTATCTATCTCTATACATCTTTAGTTGAACAATTCTTTGTTCCAGAACTTTGCAGGATCTCCTAAAAGAGATCCATAATTACTCAAAGGAGCCTGACCTAACAAATAGGAAAATAGAAAAAAAAAGTGGATAAATCAAACTCTGTTATAAGGTCAGATAGACAACCCGCAGAGTTGGTCCAGAAGTTAATATATATTGGACACTGAAAATGGATAAGGAACTATGCCCAGTATTGAACAGGGCAAGCGCCAGATCTGGATTGCCTCTGGGAAACTGCACAGTATTTAATGATTGGAAACATAATATATCCCTGAAACATGGACACATCTTTTAAAAACACTGCTATTCTTCTCGGGGTGCTTTATGATTGGATATTATAAGACAGTTACCATAAGGATAAATGAAAAAATGACAGAAGGAAGGAGCAGCCTGAAGAAAATTGATGATTAATGTGTAATTATGTTAAAAATTATTACTAAAAATAGAAGTGTCATCTGATCAAAGTTTAGAATTTCTTTCTAGATAATTTTCATCAAATTCCATGTTCTCAAATTCCATTTTAAGGTTCAATATATAAGTAGCATCTGAGACAATATTAACAAAAGAGTTTTTTTTTAAGGGATTCCATTATTGAGAGTTTAGGTATTTAAAATTGTCTAAGTTAGAATTTATTCCAAGCAGAATAGAAATTCCCTGAAGATAGAAAATTTTGTTTCTATGTTATAGCTTTAGTATCTAGCATATTGCATTGCACATAGTAGAGGACTTTGTGGAGAACAGGGTAAGTAGATGAGAAGAATAGCTCTCAAATACATTTGGTGAATTTATATGGAATTATTTCAGTCTTGCAAAAAGTACCAGAAGAGAGATGTGCTTTATTGAAAAGTCAGTAGCATAACTGGGATCTTGATCTTGACCAAGAGATTCAGAGGAAAAAGTGAAATTATCAGTGGCCTAAAGAGAAGTTCCTCCAGGTTACAGCCAAATTAATGAATGAAAGAATTTGTCTAACTCGGGCCTTTATTTTATTTCATAGGTGGGTCTTTGCTCCTCTCCCCTAATTTGCTCTCAAGTTGACAACTTTCTTATGAAAACCATGAAACTGAATACTTTAAAATACATTCTTCATTTAGATAAGCAGTCATTTCTTATTTATAGACATCGAAAGGTTTCAGGTATGGATAAGTCCACCACTAATGCAATTATTTCTTTTAATGAACATAATATCTATTAATACAATTATGGACATACTCCATGGGACTGATTACAAGATAATAAAATCTAATACTTTAATCTTAAAATATGTTACAGAGGTTATGGGAGAATTTTTAAAAAGTTACATTACATAACTAGTACACTCAGAAGGATGGGAAGATGTGATAATGAATGTAAGACAGTGGTCTCAAACTCAAGACATATACAAGGATCCCCCTGGCTGGGTTTGTGACTTGGAAAACCACACATTAACATAATCTGTGTTCTATAATCTTTTTATTTATTTTGCTAAATATTTCTCAATCTAGTTGAAGCCATAATTGGAGTGTTGTCACTCCTTTGGACTCCTTTGGTATAGCAGACAGTATTTTGGGCTTAGATTCAATAATACTTGAGTTCAAATGCAACTCCAGTTATCTTTGAAGTCCTAGGGAAATCATCTAAACTCTTTGAACTCTCAAGAATTTATTTATTGAGTTACAAATGGGAGGTTGAGATCCACTTTTGTGAAGCAAGTTCCCTATTCTGACAAAATTGCATGCTTTTTCTGTAACTAGAACTTAAGCAGTGAACTTTCCATCATCTTACACTTTTTTTCCTCTAGCACCTCACTTTCTGAAACTTTGCATCTATGTAAACATAATGAATCAAACGGAGGGTTTGATTTGAATGTCAACAGCAAAAAGCATTAAAATGAGTAGTAAAAAATGATTTGCCGTCTCAATACTATGTTATTTTAGCCAAAGTCATGTGTCTATTTCATAACATAATACCCTTAAGCAGACTTTCAGAGGCTTTTTAAAATTGTGTAGAAAATGCTCCTGGGCATAATACACATCATTTGAAGTGTAACTACTCCAGCCTTAATTGCTCACATATTTTTTTAAAATGGGCTGAAAAACTGTGTATTACTGTATTCTGTACCACACAAAATGCACAACTGTTCAATATTTGTCTTTTTCATGCCTATTATCTATGAAATTTCTTTGTCTTCACTGGCTTTATCTAATCTCAGAGCCAACCTTTTTGGAATCACTGAGTGTGAGACTACCAAATAACACCAACTAGCTCAAGGCATTTATTTCTCTGGAACCACAATGGCACTGAATTTTCTTGATGACTGCCTTCCCTTGCTTTGCCAGCCTTGACTTTGACCTTTCATCTGTGCCCTCCCAGTACCATAATAATTGCTGAGTTTCTGAATCAGGCTGAATCCAGGGGAAAGGGCAATTAAGTGAAAGTGGTGGTAAGGTTTGGGCTTGCACAAGATGGGTACAACTAGTGAGTAGTCTGACTAGTAGACACAGAATCCTCAGGCTCCAACTCCAGTGCTCTTTATGGCAATTGTGATCCTTAGTGGTATTCACAAAGTATTTTAAGGTTTGCAAAATGCTTTAATATGTTATCTCAATTGATTTTCAAAACAACCCTGCAAAGTAGATATTATCATTATCATCTCCCATCTCTAAGACGTGTAGAAGTGAAAGGACTTGTCCAGGATCATACAACTAGTAAGTGTCTGAGGCAAAATTTGAACTTGGGATTTTCTGACTCCCAAAATGTCAATTAGTTGCCTTCTGCCACATTGTCTTATCTGATAGATGCAGAAACTGATACTTAGAGGGTAAAGTATCTTACCTAGAGTTATCCAATAGTAGTGAGTTAGGATTATGGTAATTCTCATTTTTTAAGGGGGCATCCCTTAAAAGAAGAATTAGATAGTTTTTTTGCTGGTCAAGAGAGAAGTGCTACAATTAGTAGGCACTCTCTTTGTTATATCATGTTATCTTCTATAATAGGCACATGCAAAATGATTACATATAAATTAGATATGTGGCAATTTTGTTGAAGAGATATTAACAGCTTTGTTTATCACATTACTGAAACTATGAAGCCAGAGGGAAATGAATTATGATGCTGAAAGTTAGGGTAGCCTAAAGAATTAGATGAACTTAGGTGAGAATTTGATTACTTCCCAAATTCTTTTCCAGTAATAACTTATGATGATTCTATGATACATAAGATTAACCTTACAATTTACTTTGATTACCAGAAAGTCAAATTTGGCAGAATCAATTTGGTAATCATTAAATAGAAGAGAAATATATTTTTCTTATTTGTTTGATGGTGGTGAGATAACACTTGTTATTTATTTATGTTGCTTATTTCTCTTATTTTGTGCCAACAACCAATTAGGCCCCATCTGGGTCCAGAATACAGAGCCAATGAAAAAACACTGAGAGACAATTTCCTCTTTATCTTTTATTTTAAATAGATCACTATCAAGTCTTTCCCTTTACTCCACTCCTTATTATGTTGTTCTTTTGTCCTGTTTCATATTGCTTCATGTTCGGAAGAGGGAAGAAAAGATATCCTACATTGCAACCATTTAGTCTCCACCAAACATAATAAACTCTTCTTTCTCTTATATTCTCCACCTTTTATTTACAGATTGTGCTTCATGTGGAAACAAGTAAGGAAGTAGAAGAGGAAAAAATAACTAAATAAATGTGTGCAAACTGATATTTTACTTCTTCTTTAGCCCAGAGAGTCCTAAAGCCAGAGGCATTACTAAGAGCAGGATAACTGGGGCTTTGTCCTAGGGCAATGAAATTTGTCAATATGATCCCAATATGATCCCTTTCTTTTCATTCCCACTGGTGGTTTCACATTGGCACATTGCCTGGAACATACAAGGTGATTAATAAGTGCTTATCAATTGAAATAAGACACTGTATATGACACTACCCTTAGTAGTTTGTCCCATGGAATTCTTCTCATAATTACTTGCTACCCATCCCAACCTGCCTTACTCTGACTCTGTTTACCCCAAGCATAAAATTTCCTAGTTACAATTCTTGTCCAGAGCTCATCTTATATTTCCAATCATTAATTTCTATCATGATAATATACTTTTTGGTCACCTTATTGTTACTTCTGCAAAATACAGTGGATTGCTTTAATTCTGGGTTTTATGCCTAACCAGACCAAACTCATTTTTAGATGTTGCTATGGGGAATAATACTTTTTCTTTCAGAAAATGAATGGAGCAAGGTATGAATGACTAATACTGAAATACTTTTCGATTTTTTAAAGGACCTCACACCTCTATGTCTTGACCATACTGTGAAGCCTTATTCTGTGAAAAGACATTGAATTATATAAAAAGAAAAGGCCTGCAATAGAGCCAGCAGTAGATTTTTACTGAATTGTGTATTTTAAATTGATAACTCTCCTCAGAGTATAATTTCTATTATGGTGAATGCATTCAAAGTGGAGACTTATACATTCATGACCTGTGATTGGCTAGACATGTTCTCATTAAAGTGGATTGCATTTAGTGTTCATTGGAAGTGCAGGTCTAAATTATAAAGGGTACTTTTCATCTTGAAGGGAAATATTTTACATGACCTGAGTTTCTGATGACTATAAAATTCTGATCTCAGAGAGACTTCATTGAAGGAGAAAATCTCAGTGCTTAAAAAACTGTTGAACATTAGTGGCAATCAACAATCTTTCTTTCCTGTTGTGTACAGTATCATCCACAATTCTTCTAGAGCTTGGCAAGAAAAGTGTTTATCCTGAAAATTTGGGGTCTCTATGGTTACAAAAGTATAGTAAGGATGTATTTGGCCATCTTGTACAGGAGAGATTTCAGTTCAATCTACACATTTAAAAACTTTAAACCAATACCCTTATTATCATCATCACCAAGGCCAGCTACATTCTAATTTTATTCCCCTTTTTAGCAATATTTTGCCTTATTGGGTCCATTTGACCTTTATGGTGATTCTAATTTTTTGTTTATTTTTGATTTTGCCTTAGTAAATACAATGTGATTCATTTTCTTTAAAAAATATATTGATGCTTCTTGTTTTATTATGACCTTCATTTCCAAATATATCCTTCACTCCTCCTTCACTCAGAGCCATTTCTTTTAACAAAGGAAAAAAATGAAATCAACTTAGATAAACCAACAGACACATATATCTGACAGTATAAGTTTTAAATTTTTTCCATAGTCCCATATCTGCAAAGAAGTATAAGATGTATTTTCTCAATTTTTCCCTATGGTCAAACCATTTTAGTTGTTTTATGTGTATGTGTGTGGGGATGGTGCATGCTCTATTTAAACCATTATGGATAATGAGTATTTTGTTTTCTGGATTCAGCATACTTTATTTTTCATCAGTTCAAATAAGTCTTCCCAAACTTCTTTGAATTGTTCATATTTGTTATTTTTTACAACACAGTAATTATTCCATATCATTTATCTTCTATATTTTATTTAACCATTTTTAATTGATGTCTTGATGCTCATTTTAAATTAAATTCACCCTGTAGAACAACAATTTACATGTATTCCATACTGAGAAACAGGCTATACTAATAGGTGAAAGGGAATGCCCAGTTTAGTTAACTGTGGGGGCATAGTTTTAATATACTTTCCATAGTGGCTGGACCAACTCATAGATTCACCAAAATTGTCTCAGTGTGTCAATTTTCTCCTAGATTCTCCAATATTTATTTTTTTCTTTTTTTCCCCCAATGAGTGTGAGGTTAAAATTCAAAGTGATTTAATTTCTTCCCTCAAAAACTGTCTGCTCATATCCTCTGATCAATTTAGCAACTAAGGAATTAATAAATGCTTATTAAATTAAATTTTACTGGCTAGGAATTAAAATATCTGAATTCATGTTCTGTCTCATACACTTCCAGCCTGTATGACCTTGAACAAATGCAGTTTTATAGCTACAAAATGAATGGGTTGGACTAATTTCCTAAACAATCTTGCTTAAACTTAGCCTTCTCAATTAAGGGTATTGTTTTCACTCACAGAAAGTTTATAAGAATATTGCTCTTTCAGAAAAAAACTGGAATTTGGAATTTGTTAGTATTGTCAGTTGATTAGCATTGATTAAATATATCTACTTTGTGCCAACCACTGAGCTAAGTAGTAAAGAATGAAAGAATTGATAAAGTACCAAAATTTTCATTGACCTTGTTTAGGTTCAATTATGAAGTCATAAGAGTTCCTATTTGTTGGTGATTTTTTGAAGCTGAAAATGCTAATTTCAAACTTCACACACCATTTCATAACAGATGGTGAGTTAAGGTTATGTCATAATTCAGAAACCATTCACCTTTGAAGGAACTAATAGAGTAGAGAATTATTGCAGACATAACCTAGATACATAAAAATCTCATTCTTTAAGGTACTTTTTTCTCTTTAACTATTTTAAGCATATTAAAATGAGGTAGTATTTAAACTAAATGATATCTCTTCCTAGAAGAATTTATTTATGAAATCCCAGTCATTAATCAAATTATTAAGTACTTTGGGTAAATAAAAAGTTTATAGCTCTCTCTTTTACTTCTCCACTCATACAATCACTAGTCTAGTTTAGACCCTCATTACCTCTTTTCTGAATTATTACAAGAATTTTCTAATTAGTCTCCTTACCTCAAGCCTCTCTTCTCTCCAATTCACATTCCACACACCTACCACAGTGATTTTCCTAAAGTGCCAGTTTAACTTGATTACTCCCTCCAGGCCTGACTGCATAGATTCCAGTGACACATAATTATTTTAAGGCTCAAATATCAATTCCTCTGTTTATTTCTTTGCATCATTTATCCTCCATATGTAGAATTCACTCCCTCTTTACCTCTGTCTTTTGGGATCTTGCATCCTTGATGGCTTACCTCAGATACTGCTTTCTACATTAAGCTTTACTTGATTCCATTACATCTACCCAAGCTAGTAGTGTCTCTCCCCTTCCCCAAATTATTTTACATCTCTCTCTCTCTATCTATCTATCTATCTATCTATCTATCTATCTATCTATCTATCTATCTATCTATCTATCTACCTACCTACCTACCCACCTATCTAACTATCTTTTTATCTCTCTATCATCTATATCTATATATGGATATACATGATATCATCCTTGCCTCTGTTGAGAACTCTTTAAGAGCAGGAAGTGTTGCACTTTTGTCCTTCCTTTTATTAGAACCTACCACAGTTCTTGATGCTCAATAAATTCTAATTAGTTAATTGATGATTGTCAGTTTCTTATTTATAAAAATGAGGAGGTTGGGCTACATGATTTTTTGTTAAAGCTTTGTATTTGCAAAACATATGGCATAGGTAATTTTTCAGCATCGACCCTTGCAAAGCATTCTGTTACAAATTTTCCCTCCTACCCCCCATACTCTCCCCTAGGTGGCAGGAAATCTAATACATGTTAATTATGTTAAAATATTTGACAGATCAAATATGTATATATATATATATATATGTATATATATATATATACAGTTATCTTGCTGTAAAGGAAAAAAAAACAGAGAAGGAAAACATAATGCAAGCAAACATCAATAGAGAGTGCAAAAAATGCTATGTTGTGGTCCAGACTCAGATCCCACAGGTCTACCCCTGGGTGGACATGGCTTTGTTCATCACTGAACAACTGGAACTAGTTTGAAACATCTCGTTGTTGGAGAAAGCCATGTCCATCAGAATTGATCATCATATAGTCTTCTTGTTGCCGTGTATAATGATCTCCTGGTTCTGCTCATTTCACTCAGCATCAGTTCATGCAAGTCTCTCCAGGCCTCTCTGAAATCGTCCTCCTGGTCGTTTCTTACAGAGCAATAATATTTCATAACATTCACATACCATAATTTATTCAGCCATTCTCCAATTGATGGGTATCCATTCAGTTTCCAGTTTCTAGACACTACAAAAAGGGCTGCCACAAACATTCTTGCACATGTGGGTCCCTTTCCCTCTTTTAAGATCTCTTTGGGATATAGGCCCAGTAGAAACACTGCTGGGTCAAAGGGTATGCACAGTTTGATAACTTTTTGAGCATAGTTCTAAATTGCTCTCCAGAATGGTTGGATCCGTTCACAGTTCCACCAACAATGTATCAGTGTCCCAGTTTTCCCATATCCCCGCCAACATTCGTCATTATCTTTTCCTGTCATTTTAGCCAATCTGACAGGTGTGTAGTGGTACCTCAGAGTTGTCTTAATTTGCATTTCTCTGATCAATAGTGATTTGGATCACCTTTTCATATGACTAGAAATAGTTTTAATTTCGTCATTTGAAAATTATCTGTTCATATTCTTTGACCATTTATCGATTGGAGAGTGGCTTGAATTCTTATAAATATGAGACAATTCTCTATATATTTTAGAAATGAGGCCTTTATCAGAACCCTTAAATGTAAAGATGATTTCCCAATTTATTGCTTCCCTCCTAATCTTGTCTACATTAGGTTTCTTTGTACAAAAACTTTTTAACTTAATATAATCAAAATTATCTATCTGGTGCTCAATTAAGAATTCCAGTTCTTTTTTGGACATACATTTATTCCTTCTCCACAGGTCTGAGAGGTAAACTATCTTATGTTCCTCCAATTTTCTTATAATATCACTTTTTATATCTAAATCATGAACCCATTTAGATCTTATCTTGGTATGTGGTGTTAGGTGTGGGTTAAGCCCTAATTTCTTCCATACTAGTTTTCAATTTTCCCAGCAGTTTTTATCAAATAGTGAGTACTTATCCCAGAAGCTGGGGTCTTTGGGTTTGTCAAACACTAAATTGCTATAGTTATTGCCTAGTTTGTCCTGTGATTCTATCCTATACCACTGATCGACTACTCTATTTCTCAGCCAGTACCAAATGGTTTTGATGACCACTGCTTTATAATATAGTTTTAAATCTGGTACAGCAAGGCCACCTTCATCAGCCTTTTTTTTCATGAATTTCTTTGAAATTATTGACTTTTTGTTCTTCCAGATGAAATTTACTACTATTTTTTCTTATTTTTTATATAAAGTTTTTTATTTACATAACATATGAGTGACCTTTCAACGTTGACCTTTGCAAAAACTTTTTTTTCCCAAGCTTTTCCCCTCCTCCCCATTCCCTACCCCTAGATGACAGGTAATCCAATACATGCTAAATAAGATAAATTATATGACAAATACAATACATGTATACATATCTATACAGTTATCTTACTGCATAAGAAACATCAGATCTTTTTATGTTTCTCTTGTGTTCTGTGTTTGTAGATCAAATTTTTTGTTCAGTTCTGGTCTTTTCAGTATAAATAGGTGAAATTCTCCTGTATCATTGAATGACCATCTTCTAACCTGGAAGACAATGCTCATTCTAGCTGGGTAACTTATTCTT
This sequence comes from Myrmecobius fasciatus, assembly GCA_023553655.1. Taxonomy (NCBI): domain Eukaryota; kingdom Metazoa; phylum Chordata; class Mammalia; order Dasyuromorphia; family Myrmecobiidae; genus Myrmecobius; species Myrmecobius fasciatus. The sequence goes on along the minus strand of JAJPUD010008479.1, from coordinate 15,408 downwards.
GGCTGTAATCCAAGTTCCTTTGCCCTTCGGAATATCTGATTCCAGGCCCTTCGATCCTTCAAAGTAGAAGCTGCTAGGTCCTGTGTGATCCTAATTGTAGCTCCCCGATATTTAAATTGTTTCTTTCTGGCTTCTTGTAATATCTTTTCCTTGGTATGATAGTTCTGGAATTTAGCCACGATATTTCTGGGGGACTTAATTTTTGGGTTTCTTTCAGGAGGTGATCGGTGGATTGTTTCAAGGAGTATTTTGCCTTCTGGGTCTAAAATATCAGGGCAGTTTTCTTTTATGATTTCCTGGAATATAGTGTCCAGGTTCTTTTTTTCATCATGGCTTTCAGGAAGCCCTATAATCCTTAGATTGTCTCTCCTAGATCTATTTTCCAGGTCAGTTGTTTTTCCTAGGAGATATTTCATGTTTTTCTCTATCTTTTCATTTTTTTGTTTTTGTTTGACTGATTCTTGAAGTCTTGATGAGTCATTCATTTCCAATTGTTCGATTCTAATTTTTAATGTCTTATTTTCTTCAGTTACTGTTTTTAGTTCCTTTTGCAATTGACCAATTACATTTTTTTGTTCATTGCATTCTTTTTCCATTTTTTCTATTTTATTTTGCAGTGATCTCATTTCGTTTCCCCATGTTTCTTCTAACTCTCTTTTAAGATTTTTTATGCAATCTTCAAAGAAAGCCTTGTTACATGGAGACCAATTTATGTCTCTCTTTGGGGCTTTTTCTGGAGTTGCTTTACCTTTAGGGGCCTCAGGATTTGAGGTCTGTTCTTCCCTCTCTCCATAAAAGTTGTCTATGGTGAGAGCTCTTTTTGGTTTTTTATTCTTTTTTTTTAAAGGTGCCAGGTCTGTTTAGGGCAAAGGTGGGACAGCTGCTTTAATTTGCCCTGGGGCAGTTCTGCTGATTGAGTTATTTCAGGAACTGGGCAGTTTTGCTGATTGAATTATGTCAGGTGCTGGGCAGTTCTGCTTTAGTTCACCCTGGGGAGATTCTGCTGATTGAATTATTTCAGGTACTGGGCAGCTCCACTGATTGAATTATTTCTGGTGCTGATCAGTCCTGTTGTTTGATTGATTACTTTTTTTTTTTTTTTGCTGAGGCAATTGGGGTCAAGTAACTTGCCCAGGGTCACACAGCTGTTACGTGTCTGAGACCAGATCCGAACTCAGGTCCTCCTGACTTCAGGGCTGGTGCTCTATCCACTGCGCCACCTAGCTGCCCCGTTTTTCAACTCTAATTCTTTTTTTTTTCTTTTTTTTTGCTGAGGCAATTGAGGTTAAGTGACTTGCCCAGGGTCACACAGCTAGGGAATGCTAAGTGTCTGAGACCAGATTTGAAGTCAGTTCCTCCTGACTTCAGGGATGGTGCTCTATCCACTGTGCCACCTAGCTGCCCCTCTTGATTGATTACTTTAAGGTGTGGTGTAATGGCAGCTAGGTCCGATGCTCATCAGAGGTTCAGTGGTTCACAATCTATCCCTATCAAAAGGCAGACTCTCCAAACCACCTGTCCACAATCAGGACAGATTGTTCCAAGAGGCCCGCAGAAGACTCCCAGGTGTGTGAAAAGCACAATGCTCCCACTCCTGTTCCAACTCCTGTTCCAACTCCTGTTCCAGCTCCCTGCTCCAGCTCCCTGCCCCGGTCTCCCTGCGCTGCAGTCTGGGTTCAGCAGACCACCCCCTGCCCCATTAAAACAGACCTGTTTTGAGGTTCTTCCAGAGTATCTTCTTCTAGAATCGTGTTGTTCTCCAGATATTGTGGATTTTTTTTGCTTCAGAATCAGTCTAGAGGCTTCATATGTTGTTGGTTTGAGGAAAGGTTAGAGGAGGTTACAGAGACTCCTGTCTGATCTCCGCCACCATGGCTCCACCCCCGGAAGGAAGACCTCTGCTTTGATCACTACTATTTTTTCTAGATATGTAAAATAATTTCTTGGGAGTTTGACTGGTATGGTACTAAATAAGTAAATTAGTTTGGGTAGTATTGTCATTTTTATTATATTCACTCAGCCTAGCCATGAACACATGATGTTTTTCCAACTGATTATATCTGACTTCATTTGTGTGGAAAGTGTTTTGTAGTTTAGTTCATATACTTCCTGACTTTTCCTTGGCAGATAGATTCCCAAATATTTTATGCTATCTACAATTATTTTGAATGGAATTTCTTTTTGTATCTCTTGCTGCTGAACTTTGTTGGTAATATATGAAAATGCTGATAATTTATATGGATTTATTTTGTATCCTGCAACTTTGCTAAAGTTGTGAATTGTTTCTAGTAGTTTTTTAGTTGAGTTTCTAGGGTTCTCTAAGTATACCATCATGCCATCTGCAAAGAGTGATATTTTGGTTTCCTCATTACCTACTCTAATTCTTTTAATCTCTTTTTCTTCTCTTACTGCCAAAGCTAACATTTCTAATACAACATTAAATAGTAATGGTGACAGTGGGCAGCGCGGACAGTTAAAATAACTAATTCTGTATTTTCTGCCATCTTATTTACCCAAAGTTATGTTTTTCTTTTTCCTTTCCCCTTTCTCCCTTCCCCCCTCTGCAGTATTTTGCTTTTGATGACCACCTCCCCCAAACAGTCCTTTCCTCTTTAGAGCCTCTCGCCCTTTTTACACCTTTCCCCTAATTCTTCTATTTTCCCTTTTATTAGTCTATCCCTTTCTTTTCCTCCTTTCCCTCCCACTTCCCTATAAGGAAGGACAAGTTTCTCTGTGAAACCAAATGTGTCTGATATACTCTTTTAGGGGCTAGATGATTTTTAAGGCTCTTTCCAATACTGACATCTTATAATATGAAATAATCCTTATAATATACTCAAGTGCTTAATGAAAGTTAGTGACATATAGAGATAGTGAATAAAGGTCCAATTTAAAATGAGGAAGCCCTAGGTTTGAGTTCTCAGTATAACAAATATGGATCCACTGGGAAAGTCACTTAATATTTTAATATCTCAAAACCAGTTGCTCATTTGTGTGGAGAGATTTTCAACAGGTACAGAGCTATACCACAATTATAAAAAACCAACAACATAGTTAAAAAGGTTACTATGGGTTTTTGAGCATTATACAAAGAAAAGAAAAGAAATGCATCCTCTCCTATATAAAGACATCATCTAAAATAAATAGGAATAACACAGATGTTGATAAAAATAGAAAGGCATTGATAAATTATTCAGTATAAGGAAAAGACCATAATATCAGGATTCCAAGTTAATAAATAAATAAGTCCAGCAACATTCTTAACAAGTTCGTTACAAAGCTTTGTTGCATGATCCAATCATGTTTTGATGTTCTATATGTAAGATTGTAAAGTACTACTTTTTTATGATGTACCTCCTGTAAGGGTGTTTTTTTTTTACTTAAATAGCTTGTCTTCTGAAAAACATGTCAAGAGGATTTTATTGTTTTTCCATTAAGAGATGTATAAGTAATGTTTCAGGACACAGACATAATAAACTATTTTTTTCAAAATTACTCTTGGTTGAAATCCATTTATTCACAGAAATATTGGCATTAACAACAATATCTTACTTTGAGAATTCAAAGATCTCTGAGGGAGGTGAAGTATCGTTGAAAGATCAGATTCTAGAGCCAAAGGACATGAGTTCAATTTTTCTTTTTGATGCTTACTCTCTATGTGCTTTCTGACAATCCACCAGTTACTCAATAAGCATTTGTTAAGTGCTAACTACATATCACACAGTGTGCTCAGTACTGAATATACCAAAAAAAATTGCATTCTAATGGCCTGGCATCATTATTAGAATCAAAGTGTGAATTTGATGGTTTCTGCAGCCCCTTTCAATTCTAGATCTAAGAGATTATGATTCATGGTCTCATAGGTATATGGACTCTTTCCCCACAAGCAATGGCTGGCCCTATGCCTCAGTGAAAAGTTTCATGTGTTGTTATGATAAAATTATCATCATCATCATCATAATTCACCACTTGACAGTCAACCCGTTACTAGTGGGGCTTTCCAAAATTATCTAAACTTATCCTGGTGTCACAGACATACAGGTCATATCTGAAGCAATTCCAGTTTTATGCAATATGCTAAAGCTATCACAGATATCTTTGTCTTTGAAGCACCATGACTCAATATGGAATCATAATAGGTTGGGAATATAGTAGTAATAATGGTAGCTAACCTGTTTATGTTTTTAAAAAAAATTTTTCACAATTATTTATATATTATATAATTAGATCTTAAAACTACCTCATGGTTTTTTAAAAAAAATTCACAATTGTTTACACATATTATATCATTAATAGATCTTAAAACTACCCTTTTAGGTAACTGAGACACAACAATTGATAAATTTGTTGTCACATAGCATATAAGTGGCTGAGGCAGGATTGGAACTCAGTTCTTTATTACTCCAAATCCAATACTCTATGCTCTACCAGAATTTATTACCTATATGGTTGGTTAGTTGTTTTCCTTTGTTCTCGAAGAGGACCAAAATCACATTACTATGTGAGAATTATGTTCCAGTGTGTTCACTTGTGGCTGATCAGACAAATATGAGCTCTGAATGCTAGACCATAGTTTGGACACAAATAGTTCCTTTGAACATTTGGGCTGGGCTCTTGAACTTGACTAACCCTCAATGAACCAAGTAAAATAAAAACTTGAGAAGATAGCAAAGAAATATTATTTTTCAACATGGAACTGTCCTACAAGACCGAAGTCTCATCAAGGAAATCTTTTCCATCAATAGCAGGGATCTTGTTAATCCCAAATAGAACCTGACACTGCAACATATCACTAATATGGTTTCATAAATAACATTTAGTGGTAAAAATTATAATATTGGAGATTCTTTCTTTGCTATTATGCAACTCTATTTTCCTAAAATTGTGCCCTTGCTCATTTTGCAGTTAGGACCTACAAATGTAGTGAAAGTTTTTTGGTCTGTTTTTCCCCCTGCTTAGCTAAGCTCAGTAACTAGCAAAGCTCTCTCAGTATGTTAGAGTAGAATCAAAACCCTGTCATTTTGTCCTCAGTTCTAATGACAATCCATTTGAAAAGCCCAGATCAATCCAAAAGCCTATGGAGCTTAAATGGATATAAAAATGACCTTTAAATAGCTGGAAGGATAGAGTGGAAAGGTAATCTCTTCTGTGATAATCTCTTTCTTTAGGATGAAACCTCATTGTTTCTTCCTTCCAAGCCTCTTTATATTAAATACAAGCGTAAAGATATTTTGGCAAATCCTGGAATTAAGTGTGCCTTTGTATGGCTAATTAAATGCTAAATTAAATAATTTCTTTGAATATCATTCTTCCTGCCAAGGTAAGCATCATTGCATAATCAGGAACTTTTAGATAATGCAATGACTTTCACCTCTTGGGCCCCTGACTAATGCTTTCACTCCAAGTGTGCCTCATTACTTTATCATATTTGATCCCTTAATGGGCAGATCCTATCTTGGAGCTAGAATGGTGATGGCTCTTCTTCAACATCTATGGACTTATAATTTTTTTACGGTCTTGTCCTTGCTTGTGAGTGAACAAAGGTTTCTCAGATGAGCTTTTCTGTGGTGCTCTGGTAAGCAGAATTTCCATAAGACAGTAGCATCACTTAAAAGTCCTTGTGATACAATTAAATGGTATCCAGACGTTTCCTGACCTATCAATCAGTTCTAAAAAAAAAAGTGGGGGACAATTCATGAAAAAACATTTTGAGTGTAGAAAGACTAATGTACAGGGTTTTCTTTATCATGATTAAACATGTATTCCTTTTATTACACTCACTGTTCACGCATCTACCTCAGTGCTTGTTTAGTGATTTTTTAGTCATATTTGACTCTTTGTGATCCAATTTAGGATTTTCTTGACAAATATACTAGAGTGGTTGGCCATTTCCTTCTCCAACTCATTCCAATGATAGGGAAACTGAAATCAGTTCTCTAGTTCCAGAAAGAGTCCAAAATGAGTCTTCCTGACTCTAGACCCAGCATTCTACCCAGAGTGCCACCTCGCCGTTTTAGTTGTAGTAACTGATATTCCCATTCCTTTCTTTTAAACTTCCCCATTGAGGAAATTCTTTATATAAGTCCAGAAACATAGAATGAAGATAGATAGCTTGGTGAGATCATTCTAAATTAGAGTACCAGCGATACTTGAATTCAAATAATTTTCTTTTGGAGACCACTGGATACAGCTCCACAGAAACATTATGATTAGCTTGATTTTGTAGTCAAGAAAAAATTTATAAACTATAGAATAAAATTCTACTGATATTAGCTTCTTAGAGACAACACATCTTTCCACATATTCAAATATATTTTAATAAAGAATAATGCTATACAATAGAAAACAAGTTTGTTTTTTCTTGTAGTCTGTAGCTTTAAATGATTGATACATTGGCATTATGAGGACAAATTTGATATGTGTATAATAAATAGTCCATTGAAATCTGTAATCCACCATTGAATGGGTTCAATGTAGGGGCAGCATTCAGAATGAGCCCTTCTGCTGTGTGTTCTTTTTGAACATTCAATAGAAAAATCATAAATTTTACAACAATGTATTTAAAGCACCAGAGATATAGAATGAGTTCAAAGCTTATCCCTGCACTTGAGGACCTTGGCAGAAAAAAAAATATCATTTTTAACCCTCCACCTTTAACTCATGGAAATGGGTATAATCATTCACAGAAATAGAAAGGTCTGATACTTTAATTTATTCTCATCTCACTGAACTATTTTTATTGAAATTTAGGAACGGGGGCAGCTAGGTGGCGCAGTGGATAGAGTACCAGCCCTGAAGTCAGGAGGACCTGAGTTCAAATCTGGTCTCAGACACTTCCTAGCTGTGTGACCCTGGGCAAGTCACTTGACCTCAATTGCCTTAGCAAAAAGCAAAAAAAAAAAAAAAGGAATTTAGGAAGTATACATTCACACTATATTTTCACATATTGGTTGATTATACATGATGACTTTTCAATTATAAAAGTATAATGAACATAATTTAATACTTATTTTTAATGAACTATATAAATTTTTGAGGGATCAAAAGCTTCATTTGTGTGACATCTCACTTTTATTTTCTTTTTCTTGGATGCATTCAGAAGTATAGCCTAAAGTCTTATGGGAATAACTTGGGGAGCAAGTACACTGGTTGTCACTTAAGAAAGATTTCCACAACAACATGCCAGCAGTGAGTAGAAATCAGCAACATAGTAAAGCATACCATAATACATGAGTTTAATGATAATTACTCTGGCCCCGGGCCAAAGTAATTCTTTTTAAAATATATTTTTTATTCATTTTATTAAATATTGTCCAATTGTATGTAAAAAATTAACCATGTTTTTAAAAATTTTGACTTCCAAATTCTCTCTCCTTCCCACTCTTCCCCTGCTACCCCTAAGCAAATAATTCTTGAGATTTAGATGAACTACCAATTGTTTAACTACCATCTGAGTACTATTTCACATTGTGCAAATAAGACAAGATGAGTGGTTTTCTGAGTCTATTTGCATATATATCATGTATATATATTTATATGTACATAAACACATGCAGGCCATAGTTTCCTTTTTTGTAAAAAAATGTAAGGTGAATTTTATGATCTCTGAATTTCTGTCTAGTTCTTATATTCCATAGTTCTGTGAAGAGTCTATTTTCCTTAAATTATCATGTCAATAAATAAATGCAATAGCATGTTTTCAAAATCACATTATCAATTAGTTTTGTTCTCTCATAATAACAGTCTATAGCTCTACTCCTAGCCAGTTTCCTTGCAAATGCATGTTGTTTCTCACTTGAGTGATTGGCAAGAAATGGGAAATGCTTGGACAACTCTGAAAGGGCATGACAATTTGATACAAGCTAAAGAAACTGACCTTAAAGACAAGATGTATAGAGATAACTTAAGAATCATTTTTTTTCTGCCAGAAAAAAAAAAAAATTTCAAAATATCAACTGAATACCATTCTGCAGAAAATGATACTATAAAACTGGTACCAGGTTTTCAATATAGACAACAACATGCTGATTGATAGATTCAATCACCACCAGTAAAGAATCTTATATTTGCTACTCTAAGACATGGTTAAATGCTAGTCTAAGGTAATTAAATTTCAGTACTTTAGTGCCAAACTACAAAATTTGTGAGCATCCAGGGAGGGATCCTTCAACTATGAAGAAATGTTCATGCAAATACTCCAAGGTTACCCTGCAGAGAATTTGGTTTAGAATATTCAAAAAATCAAAGGATCTTGACATATACATTCAAATAATATACAATTGCAAAGCTGAGCCTAATAATTAATGAAAAAAAATGAACCTAAAGCAACAAAAAGTATTTATGATTTAGAAAGTTGTTAGTCATGACATTAGCTTTGTGTCTTCTGATATTACTCGGATAAATACAATTTTATTTCATATCTATCTGTAGAGAATGTCATTGCTTCTTCCTTTTAAAATATATGTAATATTTCATATGTAACATTCTTCATAAATCTTTCAAATCTTTTTTTCCTAATAATCTGCTCAACTTTATGTTTTCTTTTATGTTTATCCTGCTATTGATTTATCTTTTCTGGAAGGAGACTGTTAACATCTCTTATAATCATTGTGTTACTTTTATTTTATTTTATTTTGTGCTTCCTTTGGCAGTACATATACTAAAATTGAAACAATACAAAGATTAGCATGACCCCTGCACAAGGTTTACATGTAAATTTGTGAAGCATTCCATATTTTATTTTATTTTATGTTATTTGGCATTTAACTTTTCTTTTATGGACCTTAATTCAATTGGGTACACATTAAGAATATTATTTTACTAATATGCTTGAAATAATATAAATTCTCTGTTTATCTCACTTTAGATTGAAATCTTAATAGTAATGAAATAGT
>JAJPUD010008478.1:0-88773 GCA_023553655.1 Myrmecobius fasciatus | reverse complement strand
CATGTATTAGATTACCTGTCATCTAGGGGTGGGGGGAGGGGGGAGGGAAAGGAAAAGCTTGGGAAAAAAAAAGTTTTTTTGCAAAGGTCAATGTTGAAAAGTCACTCATATGTTTTGCAAATAAAAAGCTTTATTAAAAAAAAAACAAATCAGTAAATTCTACATACAAATCTTGACTTACAGGTTTTTTTATTAAAGCTTTTTTATTTTCAAAACATATGCATGGATAATTTTTCAACATTGACCCCTGCAAAATCTTGTGTTCCAAATTTTCCCCTCCTTCCCCTCACCTCTTCCCCTAGATGGCAAATAATCCAATATATGTATACATATTTATACAATTATCATGTTGTACAAGAGAAATCAGATCAAAAAGAGAAAAAAATGAGAAAAAACAAAATGCCAGCAAACAACAAAAAGAGTGAAAATATTATTTCCACACTCAGTTCCCACAGTCCTCTCCCTAGGTGCAAATGGCTCTTTTCATCACAAGATCATTGGAACTGTCCAGAGTCATTTCACTGTTGAAAAGAGCCATGTCCATCACAACTGATCATCATATATTCTTGTTGTTGCCATGTATAATAATCTCCTGGTTCTGATCACTTCACTCAGCATCTGTTCATGCAAGTCCCTCCAGGCCTCTCTGAAATCATCTTGTGGTTGTTTCTTACAGGACAATAATATTCCATAACATTCATATACCATAGTTTATTCAGCCATTTTCCAACTGATGGGCTTCCTTTCAGCTTCCAGTTTCTTGCAACTACAAAAAGGGTTGCCACAAACAGTTTTGCACATGTGGGTCCCTTTTCCTCTTGTAAGATCTCTTTGGGATATAAGCCCAAACTTATAGTAGAAACACTGCTGCGTCAAATGTTATGCATAGTTTGATAACTTTTTCAGCATAGTTCCAAATTGTTCTCCAGAATGGTTGGATCCATTCACAGTTCCGCCAACAATGTATTAGTGTCCCAGTTTTCCCACATCCCCTCCAACATTTTTGACTTACAGTTTTGTTTGATTGTTTAGACTTAAGGAAGTGATGGAGAAAATAGTAATAATGCAGTGATTAGCATTGTTGTGGGTAAATCCCCCCCCCCCCTTCCATAAAACTGGTTAAACATTTCCTAGTACATCCTTGCCTTAGGAATGATGAAATTAATACTTTCTTTGTTTTTAAAACTTTTTTTTCTTTTTTATTATTTTTAAAATAGTTTTTTTATTTTCAAAATACATGCAAAGATAGTTTTCAACATTTACACTTGCAAAACCTTGTGTTCCATATTTTCTCCCTCCCTTCCACCTACTCCCTCCCCTAGACAACAAGTCCATGATCAAATAGGTGTCTGAAAGTGTCTTCCATCTTCATAACATCAGCCTTGGTACTTTAACCACTCTGCCACCAGCTGCTACCATGCAATGTTACTTACGTCTTTATAGAAAAATGATGAACTTAAAATGTACATAAATTTTTGAAATGGCCAATGTTGAAATTAGAATGTATGGGTATGAATGGAGGAAGCCTTATTTTTTGGCGGTGGTGGTGGGGTGTTGCTTTTTAAAATTTCCTCAGTGGTAGTAGTAAGGAGATAGTATAAAAGGGAAAAAATGATATGTCACATTTACTTATTCACTAATGTGCAGTGGTAGTGCTCTGAATTAAAACTCATCATAGAACTACACCGCCAAAGGACAATGTCGAAAATAATATTGAACATCTTACTACTAAATGATGCTAAATAATGAATATATATTGCTATTAAATATAAGCATTTTAATGTGCTCCCTTAATGAATTTGAACTACTATTGATGTTACTGTTATATGGAATCAAAGCAGAGTATTCCTTTAAGAATGTTAAATACCCAAGGTTTAAATTGGACACCATTTATATTTTTAAATCTTCATACTGCTAAGATAAGTATTTTTGTTGTTGTTCATTTATAGAACTCTTTATGGCCCCATTTGAAATTTTCATGGCAAAAATACTGTAGTGGTCTGACATTTCTTTCTCCAGCTCATTTCAAAGATGAAGAAACTGAGTTAATTTAGTTAAGATGGACAACGCAGGGTTAAGAGACTTGTTTAGAACCACACAGCTAGTAAATATCTGAAATCAGATTAAAAGTCAGGTTGATGAGAGGGACACAGAAATGGGAGGGAACACAGAAAAGGAGTAACTAGTTAGAGATATCTGTATTTTGAAATTCTTTTTTTCAAGTTTAATTAATTGCAAGTATAAATGTAACTTATTTTGTTTTTATTTAATAAATACATCAAGCCTTTCCTGGGGAAAAATAATGAATTCTCCATTACTATATCTGTTCAAATAGACAGTGTATGATCATCTTTCAGAGCTGCATTATAAGGTTTTCCTGTAGGAAGGAGGAGCTTGGATGAGATTCTTCCAACTTTAAGCATCCTTCCAACCTTAAAATTTTATAATTCTATTTGAACTTAACTTCCTCTACCCCTAAAAATGAGCAGCCTGTGTTACCCCATTTTAAATTATGCCAAATTTTCATAAGCTTCTTTGTGCATTCTCCAAATATGCTTCCCCAAATACCCTCCTATCTGGTTTAGGACCTATAATAGAGAATCAAAATATTTCTAACATCAAAGTATAGCCACTGTCTATTAAACAAAGTATTTATTAATTGCTTCATATGCGCCAGACACTGGTGATACAAATGTAAGTGAGAAAATGTAGCATGAACTCTAGTCTTCATCTCACAAAGCTATATGGCTACATCTCCCCCTCAGAGTTTTAAGGGTACCCCTAAGGAATTGAGGTCTCACTTCTCTAATGCCATTGTCAAGAGCCCCCATCACTATGGTCTCTCCCAATTGCTAGTCACTAGCAATTAGCCCCCCCACCCCAGTTCCATTTAAAGAATTAACTTTTACAAAGACATAGCAAGAACAGAAGTACAAACATTTCTTCCTGACATCTTGAGGGAACACTCTCTCCTATGTCACACCTCACTCTCTGGGGAGAAGGAGTACATATTTGGTGAAGTTTTTACATATCACTGGTCTCACCAAGTTCACATCCAAGTTCAGCATCACTGTTGCATGAGTCACAGGTCCTGCTGAGCTGGGTCTTTCTTCCCTGGTCCTAAAAGGTAGACCAGCTTGCTGCAAATCCATCATAGACCCCATTTCTGGATTTGCTGATGGCTAACTTTCCTCAATCTTTTCAGATTCACAAGTTTGTAGTCATGTCCGTATCCCAAAACAAATGAACAAAAATCAAGGCAAAGGATATGAATTTAAGGGTTTTGTGTTGATCTTGAGTGGGAAACTTGTTCCTCATAACATTGTCTCTTTAGAATGTCATTAAAATGGAAGACATTAGGCTGAAAGGCAGATGAGACTGATAAAGATCTTATGAAGGCATTCATTCCCTTATATTTCCCCTCTATTATATATTCCCCTTTAGTCTGCTTTATTCTCCCAATTCTTGCTACATAACCATATCCTATAGAAGAGGTATTAACCACATAGTTACTAAATTTGAAACCAATTATAGAACATTTATTCGTGGTTTACATACATCTTCCATTATATAGCATCATGAATCTCCCAGAAGTGGGTCCCTAGCTTCTTCTACATGAAGAATTGAATCAGTAGCACTCTGCAGATGCTCATAAAGACTGAGCCCAGTAGCCAGTCCTCTATTACACAAGGAAATTTCTGCATTCAAATGGGGGAAAATAATATATGGAGGGGTGCTGAAAAATCAGGAGGGAAGAAGGGGCATTCTGGCAGCTAAGAAGGATGTGGAGTCAGAAGGTCAAGGAAAGAATCAGGTAAAACAAAGCTTCCTTAAATGGTTGTCCTGGTGAAAGAGTTGCCAAATAGAAGAGGAAGGCTTCAAGGGTGATGTGTCCCAGGATTATAATGGGGCAAATGAACAGAAGCCCTGTTTAGTAAAGTGGTCTTATCTATTAATCTAGTTTATGGTCAATGTCCAACGGTTTTGTTTTAAATTTATATTATTGAAAACTATTGTTTTAAGCTTAATTTGAGTTCTGGAAGTGCTACTTTGCATTCATTTCTATTTTTAAAATTATTTTTCTTGATATTTCAGCCCTTCTCTTATAACAAATCAATTTTGTTATTAATTTCTACTTCAATAAAGCAATCCCTTTGTTTGATAGTTGCACAGATCCCTCTTCAAGATGGACATGCTTAGGCCCCTTACGTGGATGTTTGGACTAGGTTGCTGTTCAGAGTTAATTGGGAGTAGAAGGGAAGAAGACTTGTCCTGGATCGTGTTTCAGTTCCCTTTCTCCCTGGCAGAGAATGTTTTCACCATTACTGCCTTTGGTCTCTAATTCCCTCCCTGCTATCTCCTCCAGCCCCTTCACCCAGTAGCTGGTTTCTTCCATTGATGTGACTGGGCAGAATTAGTCAGTGTCTCATGCTTTTTTGAGGGATATAAAAGCATGACTTTAAGGTTGAATCACTGCTGGGTTTGTATGGGAGGAAGGGAGCAGGAATGTCCAGGGACTGCCATGTCTAGACCCTGAAGCAGAAGCCTGAATTTGATTGTTTGAGGAATGAGGGACACTAAAAACACTTAAATTCTTTTATATTATTTTATAAGGTTTTCATTTTGTAAGATGTTGCTGTTTTCTTGGTTTTTTTCATTTTCAGCTTTAGTTACTCTATAGCTAGGGTGCAATTCTTTGTGAAATTTGGGAGTTGAGATGTGTGGAAAAAATCCTTTTTATTTCATCTTCTTGATCGGGTGAAAGTACTTATTGAATTCTTAACAGTAAAGATAGTATAATGATGCAAGTTGGAAATTAGAAGGAAAATGATTAGTATTTTTTTTTACTTCAAACCTTGAGGCAGAGAACAGAGTAGAATAAAAACTGTCTAAGGAAATTAAATCACTAGCAAGGAATGATACTGTTAATGACAACCAACTTAATTATAATAATTTATAATGGAATCACTATGTGATGATTTCTAAGTATCATTCAATAGATCACAACAAGGCTGACCCAGTATGTTTCATGTATGCCCTTTCTTAGTGACTAATATTAATTTTCAGAACCTCCAGGAATAGAATGTGTAATCTGTTATTAGCCAATAAAAATTAGTAAATAATTTCGAATAAGAGAGCATCTGGCTGTAAGCAAGTATAGCATTATTAGATATTATAGAGAGACTAGGATAAATGGTACAATTGGGAATAAAAACTCCTAATTAAAATTTTTTATCAAGGAGGTGTAAGTTTTTAATTTTGTATACAAGTGATAATTAAGATCTAGCTTTTTTTCCATTTTATTTTTTGCTGCTAAACACTCCTAGATTGTGACATTGGTTCACAGTTCCTGCCCTGCCCCAGACCACCAACCCTGCTTCCACCCCTTCTTCCACATCTAGGCTATGTGTGACCCTTGTAGAGACTCAAGCTGGCAGTTGCCTGATCAGCAGCCACAGTGACTGAACACCCAAAAAGGAATGTTCTCACAACCAATTACTTTAATGCTATCAAATGGTTCCGTTTTAGAAATAGATATGGTTTCATCAATGCAAATAACATTAAATAAATTGCTTTGACATTATACCCTAAGGATTACTGGGCTTCACTGCAGATGAGACCCCTTATACATATTCCCTTATTAAAATATGAGTTGCTTGAAACCAGGACCTATCTTAAATATCTATTTGTATCCCCAGCATTAAGCCCAGTGTTTTACACATGATAAATGCATTAAAATGCATTTAAGATGCATTTTCATATATTTTTATTTGTTCTGGGGTGTTTTCTCCCTCTTTGAAGAAACATGTTATATTTTTTGTATGCCCTTTATACTCATAAGTTAGTGAATTTCTATATAAGGTATTCTAGTAATCTGACTAACTTAGTAAAAATTGATGCCAATAGAATCAAAGTTGTTTTTTCAATCCTATGTGGTCCAGTTAATATTATTTTTGCTCTCCCACTGCACCCTTAACTTCAGCCATCCCCAAAACATGACTGTGAATGCATCTCATTGATACTGGATTGATTGCTAGACATCCATCACCACTAATGCAAAAACAACTTAAAATTCAAACTGTATTGGTGATGACTCAATAAAACCTTTGTATATGAAGGTCAGCTTTTAAAAAATTATTTCTCTTTTATAGAGGAAAAAAATAGACATCGATTGAGTAACTTGCTTAAGGCTGTATGAAAAAGTGACTGACAAGTGCTTGTGCCATGACTTGGAACACTGAATTGATTGTTTTTGATTAGCTTAGTGTTTAAAATAATAAACTATATAAGAGTAAAATTTCAATAGTCCTGCAATGCCTCATTTTGGTTTGGAGATGATGTTGGCTTCTTGAAGGCCATACCAGTGCAGAACAAACCCTGGAAGATGCTACCAATGAGAAAAGCTTCAGATATGGATCCTATAAGTCAGTTATCTCAGAAAAAGTCCAAGCCAGAAAGGACATCATGAGATGTGTGTGTGTGTGTGTGTGTGTGTGTGTGTGTGTGTGTGTGTGACAGAGAAAGATAAAAACAAAGAGGGAGAGAACAACAAAGAAAGACAGAGACAAAAACTGATTGAGAAAGGAGGGATAGATTCAGTAAAAAACAGTCTAAGATAACCAGAGGATGACTTATGTCATGCTTACATAAGCAGCAAAGAACAGTTATCTAATAAAGAAGATTGTCTTTCCCCTTTAAATGAGGATTGTGCATATACATATTATATTAATATACACCAATAGTATTATATGATATTATTACAAAAATATTCTGGTCCTGACTTAGGCTGATCCAATTGTCTGAAGCTCAGTATTGTAATGAAATTAGTCTATATTAGTAGGCCTATCAAAATGTGAGTCTTCTTAATAGTAACATGGAAAGGATACCAGCTAGAAAGGATGGTTAGGCTAGATGTAGTTCTTGTTTACCTCCAAAGTTTCTATAGCTGCATACCTGGTCAGAAAGATGGAGCAGGTCTAAGGAGTCTTAATCACTTGAATAAGGAGGTTGGCTTGTTTACAAAATCACTTTAGAGAAATGATAAGCTATGTCAAGATTTTGACTTTTATTCCCTTGAATCAATTAAGTCTTAAGAATGATTACATTGCCTTTTTAGGGAAAAATTTGTCTAACGAAATATATATTGAAAAACTAGCCTAGTTTACTTGGAGTAGATTTTGCTCCTACCACAGAGGGCAAATAAATAAGGGAAGGAAATCTGGGCCTTTTGCTTGAGCCACAATTAGGGAAAGGAAAGGGAGGAGTGACATCATAGGAATAAGCAGGTACTACTAGGCCCTAATGTCAAAGTTTTGAGATTATTTATAGAGGAGATATAAAAGGCCTTAAATAGATCTCCAAAGGGGGAAAATATGTGTATTGAATTAAGAGAGGAAATACATAGTAAAAGTGATATAATTACAAGTGCACTAAAGGTAGCCCTTCATACAAGGTAGGAATATATTAATGCTGAAAAGTAAGAAAACACATAGAAATATATATCTTTCATTTATAGAAAATATGAGAACCATCTATCCATGAATCAAGAGAACAAATAGAGAATAAACAGAATTTCACATGATTCACAATGGACCACATCTTTATCATTTCATAATTAATTGAAAGGTGTAAAGAAGATAAAATCCCATTGTACTTATCATTTATTGATCAAGGAAAAGCATTTGATTCATTAGAACAAAACACTACCTAACAGGCTCTAGTTCATTCAAAATTTCTTGGAAGATATACCATTAGAAACAACTTTTTCCAGGGACCCTTTGATTGGCTGTTGTCCTTCATTCTCAAATAGGAACAAAATGATATAACTTGTGTTAGAGCTGAGTTACAGTGTATCCGTCTGTGGCTGATCAGATCAAGATGAACTTGGAATACTCAATTACAGGTCAGATACAAATAGTCCGTATGAACATTTGGGATGGCTTCTTTAATTTTGCACATATCATGTTTCTTTTGAGCTAATTCAATTCTCTTTTATTTATAGAGCATCTTTGATGAGGGCAGTGATTCAGTGATAGAAATGATTCAGTTTCCTGCAGGGTTCTGGTAGACTATCCAAGTGTCACAGTCATACAACAATGAAGTTAACACAATGGCTCTGTAGACCTTCAGATGATGACTCAAGATGCAGTGGATGACCTTGATGTCTTCCATGTTTAGCCAAGCTCTAAGGGCTCCACCGTACCTGCTCCACCTGCCTTCATGGCCAAATTGTTCTTATCTGCCCATTCCACCAGGGGAAGTCTTTATATGCCTGGAGTAGACAGACACCTCCCTAACTCACCATAGGGTTTGAGACCCTTTGGTTACTCTCAACCTAGTTAAGCTTATCTGCTGAAACAGTTTATCCAGGAGTGTGGCCACTGTGCATTCTACAGCTTCTTGGAGCCACAGGTGAGAGTTAGGTGGATCAGGTGGACATCAGAGATGGAAAGCAGTCCTTGCACCAGAAGCACTATTCTTTTGTGATCACATTCTACACCCTTTGATAATGAACATTAGGTGAGGTATAAAACAAGGAGCTCTATGCTTGACAAAGCCATTCATTGCTCTTAATAGAGCAGTGTGTGAAATCCAGGATGAAAATGGATTGTTTATAGAGAGTGAAGACCTACAGATACTGATGTTTGCAGATCACACTGTGCTAATTGCATCAAGCCCAAGAAGATTAAAATACTTGTGAGAAAGGATCTCTAATCACTCAAAAATGTTTGGTCTGTCTTTCCACATAAAGACCAACTTAATGAAGGATGATGGTTGTTCAGAATTCAACATGCATTTAGATGGATATCTTGTTGCATTTGTCTATCAGTATATATTTTTGAGACCAAAAGTACAAATAAAAAATGAACTGGGCTCAGAGAATAATCAGTCATTAGAAATGTATTAAATGTCTACAAAGTGCCAGGTACTGTGCGAAGAATTAAAGATACAAAATGAGGAAAAAAAGATAGTTTTTGCCCTCAAAGAGCCCTCAATATAATGTAAACACATATCTACAAATAAGGTATACACAGGACAAATAGGAAATCATTAAAAGAGGGAAGGCACTAGAATTAAGAGGAGTCGGGAAAGGCTTCCTGAAGAAGATGGGATTTTAGTTGGGATTTGAAGGAAGCCAAGGAAACTAATGGGTTGAGATGAAAAGTGGGAGTATTTTAGGTGTAAAAGACAGACAAAGAAAATTCTTGGAACCTAGAGATGGAGTGTTTTGTTCATAGAGATCAAGGAGACCAGCATCACTTAATCAAAGAGTATGAGGCACAGAGAAAGGAGTAAGAAGACTGGAAATAAGGATGGGGGAAGATTGGATGTGTGTGTACATAGATTATGAAGGACTTTGAAGGACAAACTGAATTAACGAGGATCTTCACCAGGTGAGAAGAAGAGAGAAGGGGAGTATTCAAGAGATATCACAAAGATGAAATAAACCAGTCTTGGCAATAGATTGGGTATAGAAGGCAGATGGGTGAGAGATAATGAGGAATTATGGATAACATCTATGTTGCAAGCCAGGGGGACTGGAAAGATGATGTTGCCTTCAACCACAGTGGTAAAGTGAGGAAGAGATGGTATTTTAGGGGAAAAGATAGTGTGTTCAGTTTTGAATGTTTAGTTTGAAATATTTGATAGACAGCTGGAAATGCAAAATTGTAGATTTGCAGAAAGATTAATTAGGGCTAGATAGGTAGATCTGGAAATTCTCAACATAGAGATGGTAGTTACATTCATGGGAGCTGATGAGATTACCAAGTAAAGTAGTATAAAGGGTGAAGAGAAGGATACAGGACAGATTCTGCTTAGATACTATAGTTAGAGGCTGTGATCTAGATGAGGTTCCAGCAAAGGAAATTGAGAAGGAGTGTTAAGATAAGCAGAGATACAGAAGAAAATTAAGTTCTGAAAATCTGGAGTGAAAGGAACATCAAGGAGGAGAAGATTATCAATAATGTAAAATGCTGCAGAGAAATCAAGAACAAGGACTGAGATAAGGTCATTGGATTTGGCAATTAAGAAATCACTGGTAAATTGGAGAAAGCGGTTTTGGTAGAATGATGATGGAAACTAGATTGTAAAGTTTTAATAAGTGAGTAATAAGAAAAATAATAAAAGTCCTTTTCAAGGAGTTTAGCCACAAAGAATAGGAGACATATAAGATGATAGTCCCTAGGTATGGAAGGATCAAATGATGATAAAGACCCAATAGACATGGAGAGGATGAAGATAAGTGATAGACTGGAGATGGCAGAGGGGGCAATTTATTGGAGATAGGCTTGAATATTATCACTTGTGTGGGTAGAGGGTTTAGTCTTGACAAAGAGTAAGGCAACCTTTTTTTTATATGAGAAAGGGTCAAATGCATTTAAATGACAAAAGATAAAGAAGAAATGAGAACAAGTGGAAGAGAATGGACCATATTCCTTTCAGAAAACTAGAATGCTCTTTTATTTGAACCCCCAACTTACTATTAAAGCAACTAGTATTTCCACATGGCAGCAAGACGTGTTTTCAAAGAACTAAAAATGAGTATTGCTCAGATGGAAATAGAGAGGCATCTCAAATACTTTGTATTTATCTTCTATGTATTTTTTCTTACTTAAATGCATCCCTATCTCTATTAAATATAAACTTCTTAAGGGCAAGGATTATTGTACTTTGTATTTGTATTCTCAGGACCTAACACAGTGATACTTGGCAAATAGTAGATGCTCAATAAATACTTGTTGATTGATTGATTGAACCATGTTTGCATGGCAAACTTGTTCATCATAACTCCTTGGAACTATGCAGTCTGTACAAGGTACCTAGAAAAATCCAGGTTTCTTTTATGCTATCACATAGCATAGAAAGTTACAGAAGAGGGAGAATAAAGGAACAATAATTTGTTGAGATGAATTGAATTGTTAACAAGTCTTAACAGATTGCCCACAAAAATAGACTGCTCTTCCATGAAAATATGTAGGGCCTAAATCCAACCAACATGAATTCTCCCAAGCCCTTTTGATATTTGGGTTGGAGTGAATAAATTCCTTTCAATTCCCATAATACCCATAGTATCCAGTGCCAAGGCAATGCAGATTACTTTGGGGCTTCATTAAGCCACTCTGGAGGGATGGGATGGAATGGTGACCTTTGTCCTGCTTTCCTGAAACTACAACCAAATCATTGCCCTAACTTTCTTCCCCTTACAATAACATTTTAGGTGTGAACTCAGTGTTTTTTGACTTTGAAGACAGGGAATCTTGGCAGATAATGCTTTATAATTCATCCACACATTTTCTTCTTGAAAACAGAATTGTATATTTATTGAGCACAGAGGATTAAAATATACACGGATTACTCTGGGGAAATTTTAGCCCAAAGACAAATATGCCAATCTATCAGATATTTACTTTGCATGGAAACTTTAATAAGTTCCAAGAACACCCCGAAACAGCACAATCCCACAGAGAAGGCATGAACAAAAGAGATGAATGGGGTAATATCTTTTTACATTCTTGAAGTTAAGGGATAAATATCCTATCCTAAATAGGAAGAGGGAAGGAAAGGAAGAGGGCAGGGAAGAGAAAGAGAGAGACAGAGACAGAGAGACACAGAGACAGAGAGACAGAGAAACACACACACACACAGAAACAGAGAGACAGAGAGAAACAGAGACAGAGAGAGACAGAGACAGAGAAACAGAAAGAGACAGAGAGAGAGAGACAGAGAGAGATGGAAAAAACCAACAAAGAAACCAGAGAGGCAAAGAAAAAAGAACCAGAGAAAGACAAACAGAAAAGGAGACAGAGACACACAGAAAGAATGAGAAAAAGAGACAGAAAGAAGAGAGAGAGAGAGAAAGAAAGAAAGAGAGAGAGAGAGAGAGAGAGAGAGAGAGAGAGAGAGAGAGAGAGAGGAGAGTAGGGCTTTTAGATTTATGATCTTAGAGGATGACAGTATCTAAACTCAGAGGAAAATATCCTAGGAAAGAGAGGCAGTAGACATCAGAATGGGGAGGGAAAGGTGGAAGCCTCAAGAATAAAACAACCCAAGATTCTAGGAAGCATAAATTCTGGAGATTTTCTGAATTTTGATTTCCTAAACTTTGGAAGAATGTCTCTGTTCTGTGGTGTTTGCTTGATATTCTGTGTAATACTTTCTTAGCCCCTTGAATATTTGCACCCTAAATTGCTTCCATAACAGAACTTGCCTTGGCCTTCCCATTATCAACAATCTTCTTCCTCTTTTTAGGATTACTTAGATTAGGATTATTCTCCCTCATCTGGCAGATGCCCCCAAATATCCAAGACCTTGAACCCTGAGACTCCCCCACAGTATCCTGTCATCCACTTCTGCCACCTCTTTGGGCCACCCAAACTGGTTTTTCATTGCTTTTCAGGACCTCCATTTCTTTGCTTCATCATTGCTCTCCTAGTTTTCTTTTTTTTCCTTAAAGGATCCTCTACTCATTCAATTCAACAATATGTTATTCTCTTACCTTGACTCCCTTGCCCCTTTGTCTTTTTGCTTTTTTCTGTTAATCCCTAGCCTGATTCCTTTTTTCCTTTTTTTTCACTTACTTTTTTCATTCTTTCCTAGAAACTTTTAATAGTAGTGCAGAAAGTTAGAAAACTCTATAGACTCAGTCCACTACACAGTCATCCTTTATTCCTATTGAACAATGCTTCCATTAATCTCCCATTGACTGTATCATGCTGTCCACAGTAGGTATTTTGTCTTTTAGTTCCCCTTAAGCCTCCTACCTCTTCTTTCTTCTGTCCCAGCAGATGGCTTCTTTCAAAATTATCAAGAAGTCAGAGGGCATTCAAGTTGAAATCTCTCATCTCTATTCTAGATGTCAAATTTTCTGTCATCAGCCCATCAGTCTACTCCTTCCATTCAGTTTCAGAGGATGAGATGAGCTCTCTTTTTTGAAGAAGGCTAACCTGATCTCTATTACCTATAATCTCATCCCCTTCTAATTTCCTCCAGTACCTGACCCCACAAATCATTTCCTCTCTCCCATCCGAAACACATCCCTACTTCTCCACCCATATTAGTCCCCACCCACCCCAAGAAAAGATACTCCTCTGGACTCCTAATACAACATTTCATATCACCCACTCAGGCTCTTATATCTCTCTTCTCTGGTCAAAGCTAGTTTTCTGGAAAGAATAGTTTAACTTCAATGTTTTTTTTATGTTATTACTACCTATTTATTGGACATTTTCCACCAGTTTGGCTTCTTTCCCCATCATTAACAAAGTTGCTTTTTCCATCGTCAACCATGGCTTCTTCATTGCTATATTCAATGGCTTTTTCTCATTCCTCATCCTCTTTGAACTTCAACACTATTGACTACCCCTTTTTCTTGATAAGCTTTCCTTCCTGAGCTTTTGGGACACTGCTCTCTCTATTCCCCCCCACTCCCCTTTCTGTCTTTTTACTCTTTCTCTGTATTCTTCGTTGGTTAATCTTAAAATTCTAATTACTTGAGGTCATGGATTTGATCCAATAAAGGTTTGAGTTTATATTATTTCATAGTAAAGAAATTTAATTCCCTGCAATTTGCTGCCACATTTTGTGGTTCTACTTTTAGTTATATACAATGTTTTTAAATTTAAAATGAAGATCCTTAGCATTTGATAGTAGATGCCAAATAGGAGGTTATTGAAATAGTTTGGGTGAGAGGGAATGAGGACCCAAGTTAGGATGGTAATTATTAAAGGGAAAGAAGAGAAAGGAGGATATGAATGAGAGACTGGATATGAATAAATGACAATGGCTAATCAAGACAACCCCAAAGTTTGTGGATTTGGAGTAGGAAGGCATGAGTTTAAATCTGGCCCCAGAACTTATGTGTTTGACCCCTGCCTTCCTCAGTTTTTCATATGTAAAATGGGCATAATAATATAACCGACCTCATGGGGTTATTGTGAATCTAAAAGGTAATATATATATATACATATATATAAACTTTGTAGGTCTTAAAATGACATAGAAACAATAAGTATTATTATTATTGTCATTATTAAGCAGTCTCTCTGTTTTTATTTCTACTGTATTTGTGTTCTAGCTTGCATTATTGTTATAAATGTTATCTTTCTTCTTTTTAAATAATAAGCAAAGACTGGCTTATTATTCTTTCTAACTTACTTATATAACACTCACTATTGTGCTTTGATACATGATATTTGAAAAAATAACTGAATGTTTGTTGAATAAAAGCAGAGATGATGCATCAAAAGAACCTTGAATGTGAAGTAAAATTTCCAGGCCTCAAATCCATGTTTTAGGAATTCTTTCTTTGAATATATCTGGCCATCTGTTTCCTCATTTATAAAATGGAGGTCTTAGATCACTAGAACTGGATCTTCTAAAACTATATTCCTATAAGAGGAAATGAATTTAGTTTTTGACTTGGGTTTGAGCTGTTTATAAATTATCTGGATAGAGATGTTCAGGAGACATTTATCTCTGTTCTCTTCATAGAGGCTGTGTTGAGAGAATCTGCCATAGCACCAAGCTATCATTCAGGCCCAAATGAGTAAGAATAATTGAAACAATGCTTTAGTGGTCATCACCACTTCTTTCTTGGATTATTCCAATAGACTCCTAATTATTTAGCCTGCCCTGAATCATCCTCCCATTTAACCTCTCTCTGCAACAGAAGCTGCTGCTAGGCAGAGGAGACTGGGTTGTTTATTCTCTTCCTTTCCATTAATAGGTCCTTTTCAACTCTAGACCTATGCAAGTGAAGATTGGGTTCGGGAGTGGGGGGAACTTAGTCTTTATTGGACATTATACTCTTTCTTTCTCCTACTTTATTTGGCCCTTTTATACTCTTCCTCCAGATACTCAGGGAAAATTACTTAAAGCTTAGCTGTAACTCATGTTTAGAGTCTCTTAAAAAGAAGGAGCAGATAGGTACTCATTGTATCATATAAATAAATTTGTGGGGCAACTATTTATTTTTTTCGTACACAAAGAAATAACTAAATACAATCATATATCAAGATTAAGACTTAAACATTAATAATTAATAGCACATATAATTATCAGTCCCCCCTCTCTGCTTCTACTTAATAAATTCCAGTTACTTCCTATTAATTACAGGATTAAATATAAAATCCTGTTTGGTTTATAAAGTCTTTTAAAATGGCCCTTTTCACTTTAACAACATTCATGTTTTCTTCTGAATGTATTCTGAGGCACATTAACAATGGCCTCCTGGTAATTCCTTGAACATAACACTTCATCTCTTAACCCTGTGAATTTTCACAGGTATTCCACATGCTTGGAATGCTCTCCCTCTTCTCCTGCTTTTGAATTTTGTGATTGCAATCTAGGTGTCAGTTTCACTTTCATCCTTGATTCTTTATTGTCTTTTATCCTCCTTATTTAATCTGTTGCCAAAACTTGTCCACTTTATTTTTGTAATATCTCTGAATGTGCCCACTTTTTTTCTCTGACATTGACACCATTCTGATTTAGGTCTTCATCATCTTATTCCTTGATTATTGCAATAGCCTGAAGGTGGGTCTGCCTCCTTAAATTTCTCTTCACTCCAATACATCCTTCAATCCCAGGTAATTTCCTAAAGTTCGGGTCTGAAAATGTATCCCTTCTTTCAAGGTTTAGTACAACATCTTATGCTTAGTAAATGCTTATTAGATGTTTTCTTCATTTATTAATTCATTGCATAATTCTTAGAGCCAGGTTGTGGCAGATGACACTTGTAATGAATTTTTTTTGGTCTGTTTTATCAATTAATACCAAAGTAAAGGTGGGATATAGGCAGGGGAGGAGTTATATCAAGAGAAATGGGTATAGACAAGTTAAATTAGCCAAATCTTTCAAGATTTTCCTTTAAGAATAAGTCAAAGAATAATCAAAAGCCTAAAATATTATGCATTATTTGCTGCTGCTATGTAATTTAGCCCTGTTTTATGTTTGCAATTTTGATTGGGATGTGACTTCACTTTTAATACAACCTAAGTCCTAAAATACTGCAACACCTTATTTTCACTTCCAATAGAAGTATCTTTATTTGTATTTGTATCATCAGCATCTAGCTTTTAGCAAGCACATAAAAATTCTTATTGATTGCTTTATGACATTGTATTGTTTTTTTGTTTTTTAAATTTTTATTTAAGATATTTAATTTTGAATTCCAGAATCCCTCTCCCAGAATTTTAGTGGAATCATCCACTAAAAATGACATTAATTAATTGTTCATGTGAAATCATGCAAAACATTTTCATATTAGCCATATTACAAAAAAAGCAAAAAAAAAAAACCCAAGAAAATCATACTTCAATTAGATCTTTATCTGGAGATGAATAGCATTTTTTTCATCATAAGTTATTTGGTATTGTCAGATCAATGTATTGATCACAGTAGCCAAGTCTTTCACAGTTGATCATCATTACAACATTGCTGTTACAAAAAAGTGCCCAGTGGTCTCCTGGTTCTTCTTACTTCATTTTTCATTAGTGAATATAAGTCTTGCCATGGTTTAGTTTTGTTTTGTCTTTCTGAAACCATCCTTCTTATTATTTCTTATAGCACAATAGTGCTTCATCACAATCCTATGCCACAACTTGTTTAGCCATTTTCAATCATCCATTTCCAATTGATGAATTTTCCTTCAATTTCCAATTCTTTGTCCCCATAAAAAGAATTACTATAAATATTTTTGTACATAAAATTCTCTTCCTTTTTCTTTGATCTCTTTGAGATCCAAACCTAATAGTGGGTTACAGGTTCAAAAGTTATGCAGTTTTACTCATCTTTGGGCATAGTTCTAAAGTGCTCTCCAGAATGTGAAGTTCCCAACTTCACAGTTTATTAGTGTACCTATTTTTCCTCATCTCTTCTAGCATTCGTCATTTCTGAGGGTATGAGGCAGTATCTTAAAGTTGTTTTTATTTTGATTTTTCTGATAATTAGTGATTTAGATCACTTTTTCATATTATAAATAGCTTTGATTTATTTTTCTAAAAACTTCTTGTTCACATCCTTTGACCATTTATCAATAGGAAATGGATCTTATTTTTATAAATTTAACTCAGTTCCTTATATATTTGAGAAAAGAGTTCTTTATCAGAGAATTTTGTTTTAGTTTTTAATATTACTCCATTGTCTATGATATCATTTTAGCAAAATGTAGTTTCTCTGGTTATCTTTTTTTAATTAGGCATATTTTTGCTTTTGTTTCATATGAGATCATGATTGTTATCTTTGCCTTTTTTTCTTTAACTTTAGCTGAAGCTTAATAGATTCTGTTCTAGCCCCTTACTTTAACTCTGCATATGTCTTTCTGGTTACCATGTGTCTTTTGTCAACTATGTAATGATGGATTCTGGTTTCTAATCCCCACTGCTATCCACTTCTATTTTATGAGTGAGCTTATTCCATTTGCACTCTTAGTTATGATTACTATGTATTTCCTTGAACCCTATTTTATTCAATTTATCTTTCTTTCTTTTTATTATATTTCTCCTCAAATTGTTTTGCTTCTGACTGTAGCCTCCTTAAATCTGCCCTCCCTTTTATCATCTCTCCCCATTCTCCTTGTTCACTTATTTCTTCATTGAGTAAAAGAGATTTTATGCACAACTGAGTTTGTGCATGTATATATATTATGTACAAAATTCATAAAATATATACAGATGTATGTATGTGTGTATGTATGTGTGAATAATGTATTTTACATATATATTCTTCCCTCTTTGAACCAATTTCAATGAGAGTGAGATTCAGGCATTGCCTGAACTCCCCATTTTTCCTCCAATCTAAAAGCTCTTCCTTCCAAGTTTCTTTTATGTGAGAAAATTTTCCCTGTTCTACCTCTTGCTTCTCCCTTCTAATACATCCCCTTTTCTCAACCCCTCATTTTTTTGAGGAGGGGGGAAATCATCTCAACATAATGAACTCACATTCTGTCCTTTGAATCTGCTTCTAACAGTCCTAATAATGATAAAGTTCTCAGGAGTCACATGTATCATCTTCCCAGATAGGAACATAAATAGCTTAACTTTACTGAATCTTTTATGATTACTCATTCATTTTTAACTTTTTTATGCTTCTCTTTAGTCTTGCATTTTAATGTTAAATTTTCTATTCAGCTCTGGTATTTTTCATCAGGAAGGCTTGAAAGTACTCTATTTCATTAAATATCCTTTTCTACCCTGAAGGATATATGTATTGTGTCTTAAAATAAATTCTGTTTAATTACTTTCAAACACACCTTAAACAAATTGATAGCCAGTAGTGTGTTGCTAAGCAGAGAAAACATGGATTCAATTAATGGATGAAAACCATTTATAATCTGTAGAGTATATGCAAATAGAGTATTGCTAAAGTGGATTTTATAAATGCTTAGAAACAGTTGATGTTGTTAAGCTAAATAACCCCTTGCTGGATTGTTTATGCTATTAATTTTCTCAGCAACCCCTCTTTTCGGAGATAGTGGAAAACAGATTTAAATTAAGTTCCATCTTCTCATATAAACCATAAGAGGCCTAGTTTTTTTTTTGATACATGTATAAAAATTTTTAAATTGCAAAATTTAATGAAATTATCATTCCCAGAATTTGAGATCCATTTAGCAAATTATATCAAAAGATAATAGGCAAAACAAGGAATTAAAATGCTCTATATCACTATAATAAGAACAATAATTCCAATGTTTTGCTATTGATAATTGGAATAACACTAGCTATTGATCCTGGAAGTATATCTTACAATTTAAACAGGGATGGTGAAGAAACCATTATGCATAGTCTCTGACCTTGAGGTTTTGTCAGAAGAAAACAAATTTTGGTTGTCATTTACACATGAAAAATTTGCAATATATTAAAAAATTGTGATAAATGAAAAAAATATCATTTCTGGTAATGAATATTTTTTAGTCCCCTTAATGCTAATGCCTTCTCTCTGAGATTATTTGCAATTATCCTGTATATATCTTTATTATAAATAGCTGTTTGCATATTGGATTGTGAGCGCCTTAAGAACAAGAACTGTTTTTGCATTTCCTTGTATGCCAAACCCCAGTATAGGGTCTGGCACAGAGTAAGTCTTTAAGAAATGCTTATTGAGTTAAAAAATGATTAACAGAAACAGGCACTACTAAAAACAAATTAATATGACTGTCTAAAATAATTATAGAAATCTCTGGCTTTTCTTTGGGAAGCTTATTGTGCAGCTTATTGATTATGGGACCTTAAGCAAATCACTGTTTTCCCATCTGGAAAATGGGAACAGTAATACTCCCTGACTCTCAAAGTTGAACATTGGGTCCAATAAGATGATATATGTAAAATAAGTAGTACTTCTTAAGGTGCTAGATAAATACTGTTGTGGCTGCTACTGTTGCTTTTGATCTCAAGAAGAAAAGCAAATTGTAGCACCTTCTCCAATATTACTTCCCTACTCTAACTGAAACAAAGAGACAGCATTTCTGGAGGTTAGTTAACTATTTTCCCCTTTAAGATTCTAGGGGTGATCTTTAGGGCTTGTGGGGGGTAGCCAGGACTTTAGTATTATTGCCCACAAACCCCTATCTAATGTGTTTTCCCAATGTCATTCAACTAGATGTAATCTTCTAAATATATATTTCTCTCTATATACATATATATTCAATATATACATATAAATATATATAATTCAACTAATTAATATCAATCAACTTTAACAATGGGATATTCTCTGAGGAATTATAACAAGTGCCAAAATACATTTTTTCCAGAATTCTAGTTTGTGCTTTCCAAGAAATACAAATGGAGTCTAGAGGAAAGTGGAGTCAAACTAAGAGAGCACATGTGGAAAGAGGTAATCCTTTGCTCCTAGTTGGATAGAAAATTCTTTCTTCTCTTGTAAAGTTCTCACATAAGTTTCCCTGAAGTTTCTGAGGTTTTCTGCTAGGCAACCTAGTATTTGGCATAACTTCTTTTATATTGAAACACTGTAATTTCCAGTATTACACAAACTTCTAGTTTGGTAAAAATTGGCCATTAACTAAAATTATGTCTAAGCTCTGGTTAAGAAGAATGGCTTAACATATTTAAAATAAGTCAAAAGGAATATTTTTCTAAAGATTGGGGTGATTGATTTATATAATCCCATGCTTACTTGAAGTGATTGATAACTTATCTAGTCTATTAATTTCATCCACAGGCATTGGGAAAAGTTTGAAATATCTTTGAAAGTTACTTGATCAAGTGAAATGACCTCAGATGAGAGATGTTCCAATTGGTTGGATGATTTTATTATACCCTATAGGTACTACATAAAAATCATTCAATTAGCTGGGAAAATTCCAAAAACTGGAGCAATATAGAGTCCCAACTGAAATTTCTGTGAAGAAACTACATAGGCAAAAGGGAGAGAAATGAGGAGGGAAAAACCAAGTCCAGGTCACCAATTCCTCCATCCCCCACCTTAGCCAAAGGAAATAACTGTCAATTTTGGATTATCTGAAGGATTTGAGACTTTTAGTCTTTCCACTGGGGTCCTATGTCAACATCTTCTATACTTTACATTTATCTGTGAATAAGTGTATCATAGACATTTGAGGTGATGTTTTATATAGCTGTTCTTATTATACCACTTTAGTAAATATCCCTTTGTAAAAGCTACCTGATATTGGCTGACTAAATTGATTCTTAAATGATAATGGCAATTACCTTCTAGGTTTGTTGTAAGTATCAATTAAGGTAATATTTGTGGAAAAAAAAAGCACTTAGCCCAGCTCCTGGCACATTTATCAGTTAGTATCACAGGCATTGGGAGGATATTTTATGTCAGCTGTTCTTATTATACCAAAGTTACTTTTTTCATTTGTTCATTCATTCATTACTAAAGAACAGGACCTTTATAACTTTCCTAGTAATTTATTTAGTTTTCATTTGAATGTTTCCATTGATAGAAAACTCACCACCTTGTGAGACAGTCCACTCTACCTTTTGGACAGTTTTACCTTTTATGAAGCTAAATTTGCTCCTTTCTAACTTTTTCCTTCTAGTTCTGTCTTCTGGAACTAGACAGAACAAGTCTAATCTCTCTTCCACATATTGGCTCCTCAAATACTTGAAAACTATTTGTAGGATTTTGAACTAAAAGTTAGCTTAGAGATCATTAAGTCCAACTCCTCTTTTATAAGCTGAGAAAACCGAGGCTTGGAGACAATAACTGTTTTTATTAATTCCTTGCAAATTCATTTCCTTTTCCCACTTTGTTGGATTTCTAACATGCTTTCCCTAAGATTTTTTTCTCCTCCAGACTAAATATCCTCAATTCTTTCAGCCAGTCATTTAATTCTTTTTTTCCTTCAAAATGCAGCTTAAGCACCACCTTCTATGTAAAATCCTTCCTTTATTCTTCAACTCCTCAATTTTATATTCAACTACTTTATATTTATTATTTTCTAATTTTTATTTTTATGCATATGCTTGTCTTCCCTATTAGATATTAGAACCTTGATTGTAGGAATTGTTTCATTCATTATATTTGTATCCATAATGGCTGACAGTGTGCCTGATATATAGTAGGTACTTAATAAATATTTGCTGCTTGATGGATGATATCAGGGCTCTTCACCAAATTTTGTGCTATTGTTATCTCCTCTTCCCAAATTGCATGAATTCCATCAAGCTGCCACCTGTATTGAAAAGCTTGTCAGATCACATTGGGTCTTGAAGAATAGTAGTGTCAAACTCAAATGAAAATGGGTTTCCCTAACCTTTACATAAGGATTCTTGAAGCCCACACATAGATGTTTCTACATTTACTTTTAAAATACACAACAATACATTAAATCAGATAAAAACTATATTTTCATCTGGCTCAGATAACACTCAGGAATGTTGTGGATCCCTGGGGCTCATGAGCTATGTATTTGATACCTCCCTTGTAAAGCTTAATTTCATCACAATCTTCTGTGTTCTTCGGTATAATTTTGGGGAGGAATTTTTGAAATGTTAAGGGCACGAGGAATGTGAGCACAGGATAGATGTGGGATATGTATGACAACAAACATTCAGCACTGGTTCTTACCAGTATGAAAAGAAAATAACTGTAGCAGGTATGTGCACGAATGCCAAAAGGTATTTCTTTCTTTCTTTTCTTTTTTTTTTTTTTTTGCTGAGTCAATTGGGGTAAAGTGACTTGCCCAGGGTCACACAGCTAAAAGTGCTAAGTGTCTGAGACCAGATTTGAACTGAGGTCCTTCTGATTCCAGGACTAGTGCACTAATCACTGTACCATCTATCTGCCCCTCAAAAATGATTTCTAATGATTATTTCCAGAAGAAAAGTTACCTATTGTAACTTTTGATTCATTCTTATGTCCCTCGTTAAAAATCTTTTGCTCTCTTTGCCTGTGGTATAAAAAAGATTGACAGAGACTGATCTGACTTTCAGATACTTTCATATAGATTGTGTTTTTGCTTTTCAAACAGTAGGTATATCTCAGGTTTTAAAAGCTGAGAAGATTCAAACATGCTGCCTCAGCTGATAAAGGGTTTAGAAACAACCCCTTTACTATTAGCACTTTACCAAAGTAAATGCAGCTTTACTATCAGATGCCAAATCAGTTTCTACCTGACATTTAAAGGGTTTGGACAACAGGGAGGAAAGGTTGAGGAATTACATACCTGATAGGTATACTTACTTAGCAAGCCACTTTCCAGACCCTTAAAACCCAGTTCAGAAGATAGTAATTACTGCTGTCTGATGAAATTGGAAACATTTGTGTAAAGAATCCTGTCAAGGACAGTCAGGGAAACAAGGCTTCTTTTATAGGGATTAAACCATTTAAAAAAAGAAAAACATTTGATGTATGTATCTCACCCCATTGTGATGCCCCCTCCATCAATTTAAACTCCTTCTGCTTAGCACTTTGATGCCCTATATTTCTGTGTGACTAGAATGAGATGACTTAGTTCTTTAGTATCCTATCTATTTCTTTTATTATTTTTATGAAGGCATATCATAATTGGAAGCAATCAGGTACAATGGAAAGAGCTATATCTCTGGGTTATCAGCGATAACATTTGAGGTGGATTCAAATGTTATGGCTGATATTTATATAGACCTTGCAAACTTTGAGAATATTCATCAACTCACACTCACATTGATGAGTCAGATGCTTAAGAAAGGCTAAATCTGTGGTTCTAGAGGCGTCTTTAGTGTTATCACTATGATATGAGTCTTTATGCTGTGTGTTCTTCATATGAAATATTCACAGTATCAGTTTCATTTAATCAATTAACTTATTTACATAAAAATATGAGAAGTTATAGTAAAAACAGAAGCAGAGTCATTGTGTTTGTTGTATACTAGATACTAGATAACATTTACTTCTGCACATTGTGTAGTTAATTTGTTCCACTAATCAATCTCAATCAAATTACTTTGAGAATTACTGCTTTGTAGTATAGTTTGATATCTGGCAAAGATAGTCTTGTTTGTTCTCACTTTTTATTATGCCATATAAAATTCTTAACCTTTTTTGCTTCCATATAAATTTTATTTCTAATTATATAAAGAAATACTTTGTTAATTTGACTGCTAATGTATTGAATATGTAAGCTACTTGAAGTAGTATTTGTATGCCATTGACTTGTTCTAATCATAAGTAATTAATATTTTCCCATTTATTTAGATAGACTATCAAGTATTCAATATATTCTGTTGTAATTTTAAATACAATTTTTTTTCTATTCCTTCCTACTAGGTTTCAAATATATTAAATAGAAATGCTGATGCTTTCCTTTTTTGTAGGGGCAAGCAACTGGAAACTGAGTGGATTGGCTGAATGAGTTATGGTATATGAATGTAATGGAATATTATTGTTCTATAAGAAATAATCAGCAGATGATTTTAGAAGAGTCTGAAGAGATTTAAATGAACTGGTGCTAAGGGAAGTGAGTAAAACCAAAAGAACATTGTACAGGGCAACAGTAAGATTGTGTGATGATGAACTTGGCCTTTTTCAATAATGAGGTGATTCAGGCCAATTCTTATAGACTTGTAATGGAGAGAGCCATGTGCATTCAGAGAGAGAGGTCTATGGGGACTGAATGTGGATCATAACATAGTATTTCACCTTTTGTTGTTACTGTTGTTGTTTGCTTGCTTTTTTCCTCTCATTTTTGTTTCCTTTTTGATCTGATTTTTCTTGTGCAGCATGATAAATGTGAAAATATGTTTAGAAGAATTGCACATGTTTAACCTATATTGGATTCCTTGCTGTTTAGAGGAGAAGGTAGGTGGGGAGGGAGGGAGAAAAATATGGAACATAAGGTTTTGCAAGGGTGAATGTTGAAAACTGTCATTGCATGTATTTTGTAAAATAAGTAGCTATTATAAAAAGAAGAAAAAGCTGATGGTTTATGTAGATTTATTTTTTAACCTGCAAGTTTGCTAAAGTTATTTTTTCCAACAATTTTAAATGAATCATTAAAGGTCTTTACACTCTCCTATCATCTACAAAAAGTGATATTTTTGCCTCTTCTTTACTTATGTTCATTTTCTTAATTTTTTTTCTCATTTTACTGGTATAACTAACAATTCTAGCACTAGAAATAGAAGTGGTAACAATAGATGTCCTTATTTCACCCCAATTTTCTTGGAAAAAATTTAATTTGTTACTTTTTGGTTTTAAATATATACTATTTATCACTTTGAGGAAATATCAGTTTATTCTTGTTTTCTAGTGATTTTAACAGAAATGGGTGTTGTTTTGTGTCAGAAGCTTCTCTGTATCTTTATAATCATATGATTTTATAATCAATATGATTAAATTTATAGTTTTCCCAATACAAAACCAAGTCTACATTGGTAGCATAAATCCAACCTGGTTGTATTGTATAAATTTTGTGATAATATTTCATTAAGTTTTTTGTGTGTTAGTATTCATTAGGGATACTGGTCTGTAGTTTTCTTTTTCTGTTTTGATTCTTCCTGGTTTATGTATAAGTATTATATTTTTGTCATAGGAAAAATTTGGTAGAATCTCCTCTTTTGTTATTTTTGCAAATTGTGGAATTAATTAATTGTTCTTTGAATGTTTGATAGAATTCATTTCTGAATCCATCCATCTTGAAACTTATTTGTTTCAGGTTTTTTTTTGGGGGGAGAAGTTAATTTATGTCCTATTTGATCTTGTCCTTTTAAATTTAGATGGTTAAATTTTCTATATTTTAATTGCAATTTGGGTATTTTATATTTTATAGTTTCTACATTTGTAAAACCAAATTGATTAAATCCTAAAATGGGGTCAGAGGGAGCCTGGTGTGTTTAAAGCAGCCCACTCATTCCCTAGAAAGATGAATTCTGTCTCCAGTGAGAGAGTTAGGAATGGATCAATCCTGTAAGTGTCCTGTTACTTTTCAAATATTACTTAGCAGGCAGGGGTTCTTGGCAATGAGAGAGTTTTCCATATAAGCCTATAGGGGTAGGTAGCCAGCATCTCTGTCTCTTAGTAAATAATCCTTTTAAATCCTGGAAGCATAGTCCCTGTTCATGGGTTCTTTAGCCCCAGTTTTCAGAAATTTTGCTATTTACTACCTGTATTATTTTGGAAATATCATTTTCACTATTTAGACTTCAAGTTCTTCTTCTGTACCTGAAAAGAGTTACCCACCTCTGACCTGGATTATGAACATATTCCCCTATTTCTACCTTTTTCTGGAAATTTTCTTGCTTCATGAATGTACTCCATATTTGTCTCAGCTGAGTCTCTTTTATTAAACCCATACCTAATGTCTCTTTGCCTGTTACATTAGGGATGAGAAAGCAAGCAGGATTTTCTGAGTAAGGGCCTACTTGTTCCACACTTCAAAAACTATCATTTGTTTTGGTGTGAAGGTTATTAGTGTCACATACTGACACAGACACAGGAGGAGAGATGAAGGATTTGGCAAAGCTGAACATGTCAAATCTGAACGAAACTACCCAAAGAGATCAACACCAGAAGGATGGAAAACTGCTGTACCATTCAAGAACTATATGAACATAATTACAAAACACTTCTCACACAGATGACATCAGATCTAAACAATTGGAAAAATATCATTTGCTCATGGATGGGCTGAGCAAATATAATAAAAATGACAATTCTGCCTAAATTAGTCAACTTGTTCAGTTCCATACCAAAGTGCCAAAAAATTCATCTGAAAGAAAGTCAAGAATATCAAGGGAATTAATGAAAATAAAATATAAAAGATGGTAGCTTCGCAGTACCAGACCTAAAACTCTATTATAAAGCAGTAGTCATGAAAACTATCTGGTACTGGCTAAGAAATAGAGTGATGGATCAGTGGAATATTTAATTTATTAGATATACACAACACAATAATCAATGACTAGTAATCTAGTATTTTATTAAACCTCCAAACTCCAGCTTCTGGATTAATAACTCACTATTTCACAAAACTTTCTGGGAAAACTGGAAAATAATATGTCAGAAACTTGGCATAGAAGTATATCTCATATACCAAAATAAGGTCAAAATGGGTACATGATTTGTACCCAAATTAGGAGAATAAAAGATAATTTACTTATCATATCTTTGGAGAAGGGAGGAATTTATGATCAAAGAAGAACTAGAGAACATTATAAAATATGAAAAGGACAACTTTGATTACATTGAATTTAAAAGTTTTTGCACAAACAAAACCAACAGAAATAAGATTAAAAGGGAAGTACAAAGCTGGGAAAATTTTTTACAACTGGTGTTTCTGATAAAGGTCTCATTTCTAAAACTATAAAAAACTATCAAATTTATAAGAATACAATGCTAAGTGAAATGTGCAGAACCAGGAAATCATTGTATATGGCAACAATAAGATTATACGATGATCAATTGTGATGGACGTGGCTCTTTTCAACAATGAGATGTTTCAAACCAGTTCCAATTGTGCAGTGATGAAGAGGGCCATCTATACCCAGAAAGAGGACTGTGGGAACTGAGTGTGGTTCACAACAAAGCATTTTCACTCTTTTTGTTGTTGTTTGCTTGCATTTTATTTTTCTTTCTCATTTTTTCCTGTGTGATTTGATTTTTCTTGTGCAGCAAGATAACTGTATAAATATGTATGCATATATTGGATTTAACAAATATTTTCACCATGTTTAACATATATTGGACTACTTGCCATCTAGGGGAGGGGATAGGGAAAAGGGAGGAAATCTGGAACACAAAGTTTGCAAAGATTAATGTCGAAGAATTATCCATACATATGTTTTGGAAAATAAAAAAGATGTAATAAAAAACTAAAATGAATACAAGCCATTCTCCAATTGATAAATGGTCAAAGGACATGAATAGACAATTTTCAGGAGATGAAATTAAAGCCATCTATAGTCATATGAAAAAATTCTCTATATCACTATTGATTAGAGAAATTGTTAGAGAAATTAGAAAAAAAAACAATCCTGAGACACTCCTTTATATCTCTAAGATTGGCTAAGATGACAGGAAAAGATAATGATAAATGTTGGAGGGGATATGGGAAAACTGGA
Organism: Myrmecobius fasciatus; assembly: GCA_023553655.1. NCBI lineage: Eukaryota > Metazoa > Chordata > Mammalia > Dasyuromorphia > Myrmecobiidae > Myrmecobius > Myrmecobius fasciatus. The sequence goes on along the minus strand of JAJPUD010008478.1, from coordinate 61,240 downwards.
ACCCTAATACATTGTTGGTGGTGTGATATAATTCAAACATTCTGAAGAATAATTTGGAACTACGCCCAAAGGGCTATAAAACTATGCATGCCCTTTCATCTAGCAGTGCTATTACTGGGTCTGTATCTCAAGGAAATCCTAAAGGAAGGAAAAAGATCCATATGTGCAAATTTTTTTGTAGCAGCTCTTTTTGTGGTAGCAAAAAATTGGAAAATGAGTGGATATCCATCAATTGGGGAATGGCTGAATAAGTTGTGGTATATGGAGGTAATGGAATATTATTTTTCTTTTTATTATGAAAGTTTTTTATTTTCAAGACATATACAACAAAATAACAAAAAAGTGAAAATGCTACATTGTAAACCACACTCAGTTCCTACACTCCTCTCTCTGCGTGTAGATGGCTCTCTTCATCATAAGTCCATTTGAACTGGCCTGAATCATCTCATTGTTGAAGAGAACCATGTCCATCAGAACTGATCATCGTATAATCTTGATGTTGCCATGTACAATGATCTGGTTCTGCTCATTTCACTTAGCATCAGTTCATGTAGAACTCTCTAGGCCTTTCTCAAATCATCCTGCTGATCGTTTCTTACAGAACAGGAATATTGTCATTCTATAAAAAATGATGAACAAGCTGATTTTAGAAAGTTTTGGAAAGATTTGTAGGAACTGATGCTGAGTGAAACAAGCACAACCTGCCATACATTGTACACAATAACAGCAAGAATGTGCCATGATCAACTATGAAAGGCTGGGTTCTTCTCAGTGGTTCAGTGATCCAAAGCAATCTCAATAGACTTTGGATAGAAAACACTATCTGCATCCAGAAAAAGAACTATGGAGTTCAACATATGCTATGTTCACTTCCTTTTTATGTTTTTTTCTCTCTTGTGGTATTTCTCTTTTGTTTTGATTTTTCTCTCCTCTTCAGGATTCATAACACAATGTGTATTTTTAAAAATTAAATTTCATTAAAAAAAAGAAAACTGTTAGATCTAGAATCTTGGTGTCCATCTTGGTATTAAACTTTCCATTGTTACCTTTGCTCCTCCATTCCCATGTTTCATTTTAGGCCCTGACCTTCCATTGTATGAGTTAAAATAGCCATATTTACAGTAGTTTATATATTTCTGAACTATCTTATTCATCTGTAAAAACAATTAACATATATATTCCTCACAACAACCAATTGAAAAATGTGCTATTTTTTCCCCTTTAGCATACAAGAAAACTGAAGCCAAAGGAGGTTAATACTTCCACAAGACCACAAAGCTACTAGTGTCTGAGGAAGTAGGATTTGGACTCAGGTTTTCCTGACTGCAAGTCAACTCATGGTATCCCTTATGCCAAACTGCCTCAAAAGAATAACATCCTCTCTAGCCCCACAACTATTGTTAAGGATGGAGATAGATTCGTTTTAGCTCTAATCTGTTATACATTGATTTTAAATCTTAACTCAGATATATTTTGTAATTCTTATAAAAATAATTTTATAATAACTTTAAATTAAAAAAAATGTCACAGCATCTTTCAAGGAAGATGATCTCAGAAGTAAGAATCAATTCAAGTATTCCATGACTTCTAAAAAGATGGCACTTTCTGAGTGATATAATCTCAATTATACCTGATAATGAGGATTATTTGTACCTTAGAGATTTAATGATGTTGTTAGATTTACAGGTTTGGACTCAGGAAGACCAAGGTTCAGTTCTCACCTCTAACACTTCTTAGTTATGTGATCATGGACAAATATCTTAAATTCTTAGAATCTCAGTTTCCTTATATGTAAAGTGAGGATAATAATATTTATAATACCTATCTCACTGGGTTTTGTGGATATTCAAGAAAGACAATATATGTAATTTTGAAAACTTTAAACTGCAGTAAAAATATCAATTATAATTATCCGATATTTATTAGTACCTATTCATAACTCAATAAATCTCATTTATTCAGTGAACATGTAGTATAGCCTACTATTTTATAGAGCAGTCTACTGGTACTTAGGACAGCTAGGTGGTATGGTGAATACAGAAGAGAGAAAATTCAAATCTGGCCTCAGACATGTACTAGCTGTGTAACCTGGGTAAATAACTTAACCACTTTTTGCCTCAATTCCTCATCTATAAAATAGGGACATATAGGAGAAGAAAATGACAACCATTCCAGTATCTTTGTCAAGAAAATCCCATGCACAAAAATTGATAAAGTCATGTAGAGTTGGACATGACTAAACTACTGAACAACAGCTACTGATGCTGGCAGAAGATGAAAATTCAAAGAATTCAGGATGCTTACCCTCATAGAAGTTATAGTCTAGAAGAGGTAACCTTCCAGTAAAATCTTATTCTAATACCTTAAGAGCCTTGAATTCTCAAATTTTTTGCCACAGAATAAAAAATTCTCTCAGGCTTTGCCAAACTAAGCAAGCTTGGGGGCATCTAGGGGTTGCAATGGATAGAGCACCAGCCCTAAAGTCAAGAAGACCTGAGTTCAAATATGGCCTCAGACACTTAACTCTTCCTAGTTGTGTGACCTTGGGCAAATCACTTAACCCCGATTGCCTCAGCAAAAAAAGAAACAAACTAAGCAAGCTTCAAATATAGGGAGCCACAGACTATATTTCTACTGTCTAAAGACCAACCTAATTAAATCCCTAAAAGTTCTGTACTGGAAAGTGGAATATTGGGCAATTTTTTCACCACCATTATTATTTTGCCATGGCTACCTCCATGAAACAGGAAAAAGCACATAGTAGTCCCTAGTACTTCATGGTGATCCTTTGGCTCTATAATGACAAGGATAGTATAGCAAGAAAGGGAACAGGGCTTGCTAGGGATATTACATATATTTCTTTAAAACCTATAAATACAGACCTAGAAAAAAATAACAACAAAATTCATCTGGAAAAACAAAAGGTCAAGAATTTCAAGGGAATTAATGAAAAAAAAAATACAAATGAGGGTGGCCTAGCTGTACCAGATCTAAAACTATATTATAAAGCAGTGGTCACCAAAACCATTTGGTACTGGATAAGAAATAGAGTAGTGGATCAGTGGAATAGGTTAGGTTCACAGGACAAAATACTCAATGACAATAGTAATCTAGTATTTGATAAACCCAAAGACCCCAGTCTTTGGGATAAAAACTCACTATTTGACAAAAACTGCTGGGATAATTGGAAACTAGAATGGAAGAAATTAGGCATTGACCCACACCTAACACCATATACTAAGATAAGGTCAAAATGGATTCATGATCTAGGCATAAAGAATGATATTATAAACAAATTAGAACAATGTAGGATGGTTTACTTCTCAGACCTGTGGAGGGGGAAGGAATTTGTGACCAAAGAAGAACTAGAGGTCATCATTAATCACAAAATAGATAAGTTTGACTATATCAAGTTAAAAAGTTTTTGTACAAACAAAATGAATGCAGACAAGATTAGAAGGGTAGCAGTAAACTGGGAAAATATTTTTACATCCAAAGGTTCTGATAAAGGCCTCATTTCTAAAATATATCGAGAATTGACTCAAATATATAAGAATTCAAGCCATTCTCCAATGGATAAATGGTCAAAAGATATGAACAGACAATTTTCAGACGAAGAAATTGAAACTATTTCTGGTCACATGAAAAGGTGCTCCAAGTCACTATTGATCAGAGAAATGCAAATTAAGACAACTCTGAGATACCACTACACACCTGTCAGACTGGCTAAAATGATAGGAAATGATAATGATAACTGTTGGAGGGGATGTGGGAAAACTGGGACACTGATACATTGTTGGTGGAACTGTGAATGGATCCAACCATTCTGGAGAGCAATTTGGAACTATGCTCAAAAAGTTATCAAACTGTGCATACCATATGATCCAGCAGTGTTTCTACTGGGCCTATATCCCAAAGAGATTTTAAAGGAGGGAAAGGGACCCACATGTGCAAAAATGTTTGTGGCAGCCCTTTTTGTAGTGGCAAGAAACTGGAAATTGAAAGGATGCCCATCAATTGGAGAGTGGCTGAATAAATTATGGTATATGAATGTTATGGAATATTATTATCATGTAAGAAATGACCAGCAGGATGATTTCAGAGAGGCCTGGAGAAACTTGCATGAACTGATGCTGAGTGAAATCAGCAGAACCAGGAGAACATTATACACAGCAACAAGACTATACGATTATCAATTTTGATGGACATGGTTCTCTTCAACAATGATGTGATTCAAACCAGTTCCTATTGTTCAGCGATGAAGATAGTCATATACATCCAGAGAGAGGCCTGTGGGAACTGAGTACGGACCACAACACAGCATTTTAACACTTTCTGTGAATATTTCCATGCATTTTGTTTTCCTTCTTAGGTTGTTTTTTCTTCTTCTCTTTCTAGATCTGATGTTTCTTGTGCAGTAAGATAACTGTATAGATATGTATACATGTATTGTATTTGTCATATAATTTACCCTATTTAGCATGTATTAGATTACCTGTCATCTAGGGGTGGGGGTGGGGAAAAGGAGGGGAAAAGCTTGGGAAAAAAAGTTTTTGCAAAGGTCAATGTAGAAAAATCACTCATATGTTTTGTAAATAAAAAGCTTTATTTAAAAAAAAACCTATACAGTACAGATATTCTTTATTTTCTATTCCTAATTCCCTGTGATGTAGTTAAGTAGCAGATTAGCCAGTCCCTTTGAATAAGTATGTGCAAAAAAAAAAAATGGAAAAAAGTTCTGCTTTCCAGTTGCTATATCATAGGCAACTGGGATAATGATTTCTTCAATGCAAACAGTTTTGCTTTTAGAGGAAAAAATGGAAAAAGCTTGGAAATAGCATTTTGTGAAAAGCTTGTTAAAAGCAAATTATGTGTGCTTAATGAGAACAAAGTTAAGAAATGAAATCTCTTTAAATGTTAAGTGTAAAGTTAAATTATTAAGATCTTAAATCAAATGATTGAGGGCATAAGTCAAAAAAACTAATTTTCAACTCATTGTCATGGAGCTGTGTAATAGCTCCAAATACTTTCCAGAATCAAGATATCAAAAATGACTAAGTAGTCAAAGAAGATAGAAATACTGGACAAATCTGGATGAGAAAGAAGATAACCTGCGTAGTATGTCATATAATGAAGGAATAATTGTTCCACGGTGGCCTTTCTTCCCCCATGTCTGTGTGAAAAAAAAAAAAAGAAAAGAAAACCAAAGGCTAAAATTATTCCCTTTCATACCATTAAATAAAGGAGTCCAGATTAAGACTAAAATAGAATTAGGTGTATAGTATTAACATAGATATATATGCACATATGTATAGTTAGAAATATGTGTGCTAAATATATATTTATATACACATATGTATATATATATATATGTGTGAAAATACATATTTAATACAAAAGGAGGGAGTTAAAAAAAGAATTTGTCACAGGGTTTCTTAGAAACTTTCAAAAAGTTGCTAGAACTGTTTTGTAGAAAACAGAGGCCCTGAGAAGTTCTTGATAACTATTTTGTTGCTGTTTAATCTTGTCCTGTTCAGTGCCATTTTTTGTGACCCCATTTGTGGTATTCTTGGCAAGGATAATTTTCCATTTCCCTCTCCACTCATTTTATAGATGAGGAAACTAAGATAAACAGGGTTAAGTGACAGAGTGACATAGCTAGTAAATATCTGAGGTGATATTTGAACTCAGCAAAATGAGTCTTCCTGACTCCAGCATCACCTAGGTACCCAATAACTCTGTAGGAGAGTTGCAGAACCCCTCTGATTATTACTAATTTTAAGGCTCACTTCAACTAAAATAAAATAACAAGATAAAGTGTTAAGGGCTGGGAATGTCGTCATTTTTGTTTGTCCTTTGTTCTCTAAGAGGACCAGGACCTCAGGGAGATGTCATGAAATACAAATGAATTGGACTTAAGGGAGGGAAGGCAGTGCAAAGTCACCAACCTCACTTTCTCCAGGAGCCATCTGAGTCCAGTGGCAAGGTTTAGATCAGGACAACTGGAAATGGTCCTCCAATAAAAAAAATATAATTTCAGAAAGGAAAGAATGCTATTAGAAGAGGCAAGAAGGACTTTTAGTAAAAGAAAAAAAATGGGAATTACATCTCAGGGAAGTGGATAATGAGCAGAGAAAGCATTCTAGCACTTAAGGGCTGGAAAAGTGGCTTGTGTGAATGTACTGAGATGAAAGATGGAATGTCAAGTGCAGGGAATAGTTAGCTGTCTGGTTTTGCTGAAACCCAGAATGTATGAAAGGTAGTATGAAATAAGGCAGAAAATACAGGTTGGAGTAGTTTGTGGAAGGGCTTTAAATGCCCGGCAGGCAGAGGAATCAGTATTTTATTCCAGAGACCATAGAGGAACCCTGAAGATTTCTTGAGAGGGCAGGTGAGGACTTGGGTCCAGACACAAGCCTTAGGAAGATTAATTTCCTATGCCTTAGGCACAATAAGATTAATTTGGCAGCTTTGTGGAAGAAGAATTAGAGGAGAGACTAGAAATAGAGAGACAAAGTACTTGGCTATTACAATAATCCAGGCTAGAGGTAATGAATAAGGTCAGATCTGAGATTTCATTGATATAAGAGAATTCCTGAAGGAGGAATTTCCTCCCCCATTGCAGGTCAGTAACTTCTCTGTTATTTATAGTCTTAAGAGTTGCCTAATACACTGAGAGGTTAAATGATTCGCTCAATTGCATAGCCAGTGTGCTTCAGGAAGGGGTTTTGAACCCAGTGGTTCTTGATTTTTAGGGCAGTGCTTCCACTACTACATCATGTGGACCATTGAGTGACAATGAGGACATGACAAAAGATATTTTCACCTCTTGCCGTTCTGCATAAAAACTCTATAAAATGAGGAGATCTAGTTTAAAAATAGGTACCTTGAGACCCAAAGCTTTGGGATGTTTTGACATCTAATTCAAATTGTGCACCAGTGCACCTGTTTGGGTAGAAAGGTGACAATGTATACATCTTTTGCACTAAACCATAATATAATGGAAAAAGCACCAGATTGAAAAACAGGAGTCCTACATGTGCAAAAATGTTTGTGGCAGCCCTTTTTGTAGTGGCAAAAAACTGGAAATTGAAAGGATGTCCATCAATTGGAGAATGGCTGAATAAATTATGGTATATGAATGTTATGGAATATTATTGTTGTGTAAGAAACGACCAACAGGAGGATTTCAGAGAGGCCTGGAGAGATTTGCATGAACTGATGCTGAGTGAAATCAGCAGAACCAGGAGAACATTATACACAGCAACAAGACTATACGATTATCAATTTTGATGGACATGGTTCTCTTCAACAATGATGTGATTCAAACCAGTTCCTATTGTTCAGCGATGAAGATAGTCATATACACCCAGAGAGAGGCCTGTGGGAACTGAGTATGGACCACAACACAGCATTTTAACACTTTCTGTGAATATTTCCATGCATTTTGTTTTCCTTCTTAGGTTTTTTTTTCTTCTTCTCTTTCTAGATCTGATGTTTCTTGTGCAGTAAGATAACTGTATAGATATGTATACATGTATTGTATTTGTCATATAATTTACCCTATTTAGCATGTATTAGATTACCTGTCATCTAGAGGTGGGGGTGGGGGGAAGGAAGGGAAAAGCTTGGGAAAAAAAGTTTTTGCAGAGGTCAATGTAGAAAAATCACTCATGTTTTGTAAATAAAAACTTTATGAAAAAAAAAAAGAGAGAGAAACAGGAGTCCTGAGTCCTAATGATAGTTTTGGTCATGTGACCTTGAGAGAATCATTTAAGTTATTTGGATTGCAAAATCAGAGCTACCCTTTCATCCAGTGCTTAGCACAGTGCCCAGAGCTTAGCCTAGGATCTGACTCATACCAGGCACTTAATTAATGTTTATTGACTGTCTGACTGATAGAAGTTGAATTGAATGCTGTCTTAAGGTTCCTTCCAGTTCTAACATCCTATGATTCAATTCCAATCAAACCTTTTAATTCCTACTATTTACCTGCTAGGTGTGGTGCTCTGTGATTCAACTGGCTTGGGGACATTAAATACAACATCGCCTTCAGTAGAAATGTACAAGTCAAATATAGCATCTTTTTGGAAGTCTCTAAGAAGTCCTGTGACAAATTCCTTTTTCAATTCTTCTCTTCCTCTGATATGTAAGATTATGTATCTGTATATATAAAAATATATGTGTGTGCACATACATGTATACACACATGGCTGTATCACACATACATGTATTTCTGAGCATGTGTGTGTTTAGATACATATGCACACAACATATATTGTGTTGATATATCTATATATCTACCTATTTATTCATCTATCTATCTATTGAATTCTACTTTGATCCCTTAATCTGGACTCTTTCATTTGATGGCATAAAAGCAAACAAAATAATTTAAGCCTATATATATATCCTTAGGGGAAAAAATAATGTCCTGCTGAAGGAAATAATAAATTAGAAATATATTATAAATGTATTTCCATTATTATTAATATATTACATATTGCCACATATAATAATATTAAATGTTATTATAGAAATAAATGATTAAAATGATTACCTGAATTTGTATTTTAAGGTGGAGTTTAAACTAGCTTCCATTAAACTCCTCTTTTGATGCTTCATGGAGGTGAGGAAATGTCCTTGGATTCTTGAAGTTTCAGTGATTCACAAATTCTGTCAGGTTCCACCAAACTGGAAAGGATTCAAGTTTGGATTCAAAAGTACACCGTATTTATCATCAGAGTCAACCACCAGATCACAACTCATGGATACTGTCTATAAAAATATCATAGCAATTCCTTAATGAAAGTTTACCTTTGATATAATAATATACTATTAATACCCATTGATTAAAATAAAAGTCCTTTGAATCACTTAAAATTGAATTAAATTATGAACTGAACAAAAGGTTATAGTTTCTGTCTAGTTAGATGAGGCCTTTCCCCAGTCCCAAGGGGAAGTAGGGGAGGGGGTGAGAATCAGAATAAGCTAAGATGACTTATGAGTCTTTTTAAACCAGTAGTTCTCCCAAGCCCCATGTTTATCTTAAACTGATCTACTCATGAGTTCTGCAGTCAAAATTGCTTAGGATCTTGTTACCCTGGTTCATTTTTAAAGGTTTGACATACCTTTGCATGAGTATAAACATCTTAACAGCTTAGAAAAAGCCTAAAATTGTAAATGAGCTAGCTCCTTGAGACTGTTCAGTGTTCTGCTTCATTCAGAGACAATACTGAGCCCCAGGAAGCAATGAGGCATCAAGCATACAAGTAATTCCTACATCCTTTGTTTTTTAGGTAAATTTGTATATGTAATTTGACTTTCAAGAAAACCTGAGTGCACCAAAACTTTAGGGATACTGTGTGTCCTTATGTACACACAAATATATGTATATGCACCTGTGACATCATATATCTGCATATGTATATATAGATATTAGGTACATGTATAAGTATATAGATATGTATAATAATACATATTTGTATTAGGTAAGTAGCAGATATATAAGCATTTATACATATTTATATTTGATGTAACAGGTATAAATAAAGGGACATAAATAAAACACAATATAAAGTATAGGTATTCATGTGTACATAAATACAGGTATTTTCCATGTTCTTAGTCCATTCTTTATAAATACATTACCATAAATCACAGATTTTGAGAGAATAACTTTGAAGGGAATTTAGAGATCATCTTAGTGTACCATCAACCTGCCATTTTTACACCTAAGGAAGCCAAGGCACAGATCACTTAAATGCATTTAATAAAGCACCCTCTCATACAGTTATTAAGGGACAGGGCCATGTTTTGATGGGTTTTGATACCCAATTCAGCACTTCATCCATTACACCATTTACCTAATAGTAAATTAATGGTGACAACAGGAGGCTGGAAAAGTCTAAATTTGATATGCTACACAGGACAAAGTACACTAAACAAACATATTTTGGATAGTACAAAGTCAGTTTCTTATCTCCTACCTAAAAGAATATGTTTATAGATTGAGACATTGTAGAGAAGCATACGGAGAGTGTTCTTTCCTTGTTTGAGAGTGTTCTTTCCTTGTTTCCATGGAAGAAAGAAAAAGTAATAGATTAGAAGCATACAAATAATAATGATTATTATAACTGTTATTATTATTTTCTTTCCTAAATTGGAAGACCTTTTGAACAACCGATTTCCTTTCTATTGTCTAACATTTTTCAATTAAATTTAGGAATATGCCAATGAAACATACAATAGATCCAAATGAAATCAATGATCCTAAAAGGCCAACCTGTCTTTGCCATAGCTCCAATTAAAGCAGCACAGTAAAAAGCAAAACTGACATTGATTTTCTTTTCTCTTTAAAAAAATGGATTTTTCTTCCATCCTCTGATAAGCAAAGGAAAGCATGTTATGCACAGGACCATTTTTCTTAGTCTGTACAAAGTGGGACCTAAACGAACTCTCTCAGCTATCTATAGTATAATGGGAAAATTTCCATGTCAATGAAATCATTACAATTTTCTTTTTTATGGGGTTTCATTCAACTTTTTTTTTTTAATGAAAAAAAGTATAAGAAGAAAAGGAAAAAAAGGGAAGTAAATGTTTACAAGGATCTTGAAACTTAGAGGCAGATCAAATGCAATGGATTTCTTCAGCTTTCAGAGATGGGGATGTGGGGAAGTAGTAGGGAGGATACTTAAAACTATAATCAGGATGGAAAGTAGATCATGAATATACTCTCTAGCCTTCTGTATAGCACTTTAGTCTTGAAGGTCCATTATGTATAATGGTCCACTAGAGTCTCATTTATCCCAGTGAGGTAGGCAAGGAAAACACTGTTAGCCCTATTTTGCCCTGAAAAAAAAAACATCAAACCACTTCATCACCACATTAATTATTCATAGAGCTAATAGAGAATCAGAAGAACCAAAAAAGGGTTTGGATTCATTTGATGGAAGGCAAGTCTTGACTTAATACGGATCACTCTTGACAAGGAGATTTCTTTCATTAAAGTAGATTTTAACTCATTTATGATTTAGCCAATAAGTTCTAGGTAGTTGTCATTGGTATATTGAAATTTTGTGACTTGTTCTGCATCTTTCAACTAGTGAGGGTCAAAGATGAATATTTTGACTTTCTACAAAATAAGTCCAGAATTTTATCTACTCTATACCAGTAGTTCTCAAAGTATGATCTAGGATCCTCAATCCTTTTAGGATATCCATGAAGTAAGTCAAAATTATTTTCATCACAACATTAACATTTTAATTTCTAATATGGCAAATATTAATAGCTTATAACCAACAAATATAGTGAAGGGGTTTTAATTTTGTGAGTGCAAAAAGGTCCAGAGACCAAAATTTGAGAGCTCTATGAAACACCATGCTGCATTTTACATAAAACATTAAAATTAAAAAAAAATTGTTATGCTTCAGGATGAATGAAGTCTTTATTACCCCCTTCCCCCATGTCCTCCCCTCTTCCTCCCCCCAAGCTGAACTGCTAATTCTCTCCCAGACTTTCTCTAAGAAATCCCAGAAACCTCTTCATCCTGGAGGCTCATTTGAGTGTTGTAATTCACACTTTGGAAGGATGTTCAATCCTGGTGGCTTCTCCTTCTGATTGGATGATTCCTCCCAGAAGCTTTTTTTCCCTTTATTCTTCTCCAAGCTACTCTCCTGACTCTCTCCCTGACTTAGTCTATCATGTACCAGTGCCTTCATTTCCATCTCCTACCTGTTCTCTTTTTCAGTTTTATTTTTAGCTTTTTTTTTCATGAATTGTCTTTCCCCACTGGAATGTAAGCTCCATGGGGGCAGGGATTATCTTTCTGCTTATATTTAGTGCTTAGCATGTGACTAACACAAAGCAAATTTTTATTGGCTGACTTTTTTCATACTGTTATATATAAATATGGTTATTTAAATCATAAATACTTCATAGCAGTGACAGAAAAGTAATCATCAAAGATTTTTTTCTTACATGAATAAAATTCAATTGAAAGTTGATCAAACATCCATCCATGCATAATATATACCTATGTAAAATTATATGAGTGTATATGTATATGTACAAAAATATAAATACCACAAACACACATTTACACAAACACTACAGAGACACCCACAACCTCCCCCACCCCCAGACACACACACATTAACACCAACAAAATAATGATTCCACAGACTTAGGGAATTTCTTCTATAATTTACTATCTTAGAGTCACCCAGGATACTGAGATACATGACTTGGCCAGAGACTTAGCCAGTCTTCAGAGGCTGAATTCAAACCCACATTTTCCTAATCACATAAAAGAAACAAGAAAAGGTATTTACAGTGGACAGGAAGAGAGGGGATTAGGGGGAAATAAGTGAATTTTACTCTCATCAGAAATAGCCCAAAGAAGGAATAATATATACACTTAATTGGGTATAGAAATACATATTATCCAATAGGAAAGTAGGAGGGAATGGGGATAAGAAGGAGAGTGTTGGAAGGGAGGACAAATTGGAAGAGGGGGTAGTCAGAAGCAAAATACTTTTGAGAAGAGAAAGGGTGAAAAGATAGAGAATAAAGTAAATGGGGCAAGGAAATAAGATGAAAGAGAGATATAGTTAGCAATAGTAAAAAAAAATAATTAAAGTAAATTTCTCCGGTAAAGGCCTCATTTCTCAACATGCAGAGAACTGAATAAGATTTATAAAAATAAGAGCTATTACTCAAATGATAAATGATCAAAAGATAATGAAGAATTTTCAGATGAAGTAATCAAAGCTATCTACAGCCAAATAAAAAAATGCCCAAACTCACTTGATGTGAGAAATGCAAATTAAACTATTCTGAGGCACTACTTCATCTCTATTAAATTAGCTAATAGGACAGAAAAAGAAAATGACAAATGGAAGGATGTAGGAAAAATGAGACTCAATTAATTAGTTAATACACTATTAGTGGACTTGTGAACTGATTGAACCATTCTGTAGAGCACTTTGGAACTATGACCAAAGGGCAATAAACCATTTCTAGCCCTTTTGACATAGCAATACCACTACTAGGTCTGTGTCACAAAAGAGATTTTTTTTTTTAAAGTAAAAGGATCTATACGTATGAAAATACTTATATAGTTCTTTTCTGGTGTCAAAGAATTCAAAATAGATGTGTATATTTTCTTTTACAGCATAACCATTTGTAAAATATTTTGCATGACTACACATGTAATTATGAATTATGGAATCATGAATCATGGAAAAGTTTAATCAGAAGAATTTACATGATAATTCAGTAATTTAAAGGGCAATGGAAAGATACATGATAGTTATAAGTAGATTTTGACATTACCAATGATGTATGTTTAAGTAGGGGTAAAAGGGCACTATTAAAATAATGTGCTTCTTGATTAGAAAGAGATGGACTAATAATGTGGTAAGATGGAGAAATAGAATATGGAGAACCCAAATAGTGCACTAGCATACTCAAGATATTAAAAGAAGGAGATGAAGGTAATTTATCTGTTATGTAGAGTTTCTAAGATGGCCCAAAAGTCCACCAAGACTTTTGAAATACTCTGGAAATGGTGAAATATGAACAAAAAATTGCATAAGACAATGCTGCCATGATCTTTCTCAGCAGAAAAGTATCAACCTTAATAGAAAATCACTGATCTTTTGAAGTAAGCACAATCCATATCTTTTTTTTTGGCAATTTCATTTTATAAAACCAAACTCTCATTAAAAAATCATATAAAATGAGATTTTACTATAATGAATTTTGCTTTAGGGAATCTTTGTTTAAATAGCATTATCTACTTAATTCAATCAAAATGTGAAGGCCAAAACTATTTAAATACCCTCACCTGTTAAAATGTTCTATTAGCATCCTACTTCCAAGTTTTTCATTCAAAATTCAATAAAATCTATATTAACCACTAGTTAATTTTCCAGAAGTTGTTTATTATGATACTTGAGGGCTTTATTTATCATTTCTCTCCTAACTCAAGAAACCCTTCTGTGAGGAAATAAGGGTTCGAGGCAATGTACAATGAAAAGAGATACTCAGAAAGGAAGTGATTGTAAGCTATGTGCAACTTTTTAGCTTCCTCTCCTTAAATCATCTTTATAATTGAAATAAGAAAAGTAGAAAAAGGATAGTAGTCTGAAAAACTTATGCTTATATAGTTGTTAGATCGTTTCTCTTGTTGTAACCCTTGGTAGGGCCAAGTAGAAGGACCCAATTTGTGGATTAATACACTTACTTATTCTAAAGTAGAGATGTAATTAAAATAGAGTGATTGGGCTTTCATCCTAAGGAATCAGCATTCAAGGGGTACGCTTTTTCTTTAGAAACATAGACTTTTCTTGTGTATTTGTATATTTCCTATTATTCTCATACCTTGTATCTCTTGACTCTATGTCAGCCTATAAATCCTTACTCTCTTAACAAGTTTGAGCATCAAGTTTTCAGTGCAACTTTCAACCCTAGATCACTTTCTCTCTTCTGGGTTTACAGTACATATGGCTGAACTATCTTGTATTTCTGCCCTTCTGTTCCTTCACCATAGTGTTCTCTCAGCCACTATCCTTTCCCTTATTCCCATTATTGGAATGTTCTAATCTCTACATGAAACAATTCCAATAATGACTTTGACCCAAACTATTTCCCTTTCTGGAAGTCATGGTGATGTCTTCCTTTCATAAAGAGAGTCATAGATACTCAGTTTCTATTTTGAAGGGATCTTAGAAATTACTGAAGATCGCACGATCACAGATTTAGAGTCAGAGGAGATTATGTAGTCCTAATTCTGTACATGAAGGAAATGAGTTCAGACTTGTCTATGGCAAATTAGCTAGTTAATGGCAAGAGTCAGTAACTAAACCTAGTTCTTTCTACCTCCAGTACAGTGCTTCTAAATATTTCATTCCCTTAGTTATAGGAAAAAGGGACATTGCTACTAGAATACCGTGTCTAAAATGTATGCTTTTCCTCAGAACTGAGAGAGACCCTCTAGTCTTCTTCCACTAACAAAAGGACAAAAATGAATGTATTATCTTAGCTAACTGGCATCTGGGAAGGGAAGAAAAGGGAGAACAACTCCGAATCAGCTTTAATAGAGAGAAAGGAGTGCATGAAATTGATAATAGCCAGGAGACTCTCTAGGATACTAACAGAATATAGCAGATATGGATGATGGCCTGTCCTAATATATTATAGGTCTGAGTAGCACTGGGGTGGTATGATAGACTAGGGATAGCCTAAGGAACAGGGAGTTTGGATTGGCTTACTAGAATATGTGTGTACATATGCATGTGTGTGTGTGTGTGTATGTGCGTGTGTGTGCACAGATGCAGTGTGTGTGCATGTAGATGTATTGAGGGGGAGTGTTGGGAGCTGATGAGAAAGAGAGAAGTGGAATGTCACGCAAGAAAGTGGGGAAAGAAGGAGGCATTTTACCTGCTTTATAACTTTTCTCTCCTTAAATTATGGTTGAATTATTGCTTTGCTTTACAATTTATAAAAAAAAAAAAAAGAATTTCTTTGTAGTCCTAGTCTCTTTCCAATCAGTCTACAAAGGAATCAGATCTTCCCTTAATAAAAGTTCTTTTTGTTGGATTAAAGAGTTTATGATATTAAAGATATCCCTGTCCAGAGTACTTCCAATAAACAGAAATCAATATGTTCCACTTGGATAGTTTCTTTCATGCCAGCATGAAACTGGCAATATAGGATTTTAAAAAATGAAAAACAAAAAATAATACAGGCCTGGAGATGTCTCGGATATCACATTCAATGAATTTCAGGCATCCCTACAGAAGAGGGAATGTTTATTCTTTCCATAGTTCATTTAAACAAATGGAGAGCTGTCTAATCCAATGAAATAAAAGACAGTAAATTTATTGAGCATCTGCAACTAGTGTCTAAAACCATGCTAAGTACTGTCGAATATTATCTCAGGATATAATTTTGTTTCCTCTTCATTTATTCAACAAATTTTTATTGAACACCTACACTGAATAAGGCCCTGATGGGACTCACAATAATGTATAATACTTCCCCACTTACAACTTATAGTCTAGGTGGAGAGAATTTACTTAAGGATTTGGGACCACTAAGTGAATATTTCTGAGAATTATAATCTACAAGAGTTAAAAGGGAAGACAGATGGCATTTTGGATAGAGGCAAGAATAAGTGTAAAGATAGAAATATAAAAATGAGCATTAATATGGGGGGTTGAAGGATGCAATGGTCCTAATAAGAATAAAGAATTTCTGTTCATTCAAAATAAGAAATAATGTTGGCTTGCCAGGGTTGTGCCAGATTATAGGTGATCTTGAAAAACAAATAGAGGATAATAAATTAGAGGGTTAAGGTTGATAAATTTCCAGTGAATATTGGTAATACACTCAAGTTATCTAACTCAAAAATAAAATAGACTTTTCCTGAATTAGGATGTTAGGATTCCTAACTGGTAAAGTACCTTAAAGATTATCTAATCCAATCAACCCCTTCCTTTTATAAATAAGGAAACTGAAGTTCAAGAGGTTTATGACCTGTCCAATCAAATTCAGAGAGGTAGTTAAGAGACAAAGCCAGGATATGAGCAGAGGTCCTGACTCCAAATTGAGAGATAGTAGTTTAAACAAAAGCAGGAAATAGCCGAAACGCAAGCATGAATGTAGTAATAATAATAATAGCAAACATATACCTGGCTCCTACTATTCTCACACTAACACTCAGAGGGAGCTATTATTATTATTCTCATTTCTCATACAGAGAAGTTAAGTGACTTGCCTTACCAATGCCTCTACTAATATACAGATATTAAGTGTCTGAAGCTAAATTTGAACTTACCTCCTGACTCCAGGATAGCACTCTATCCACTGTGCCATTTAACTTTCCACTATCAGAAGCAGTGTCCTTTAATGCCATTCTAGATCATTAGATTAATGTAATATTGACTCCAAGTTACATTTAGTTAAATGATCCTGGTCTGCAGGTCCAACAACTTTCTTTAGGTTCTTTCAGTTTAGACTGGGTTCACCTGTGAAATATGAAAGGACGTGAGTCAAGGGCACCTACAGCCACAGACCTCTGCAGTGGACCAGACTTTTTATTTTGCCGAGTCTTTTAAGAAATCCATGGGGGAGTTCTGTTCTGCTGATGTCAAGAACTTTCAGAGGTATCAATTTCTCAAAGAAGTTATTGTCTGCTTCTCAAACCTAGAGCATACACATTACCAAGATAAGCTTGAAATTGAATCTCATTTAAGTAATCAAAATACCTCAGATGATTCATATTCCATCACTGCTGTGAAATATTCAAGACACAAATAGCCATGCTTTATACATAATAGTCGTGAAAAATCAGCATTTCTCTGATTTAAAAGTCCTTTCTAGAATCTAGCTGAACAGGACTTTTCTAATGAGAGCTCTGGTTGTTTAGTCCCTCACTCTTAGTCGTAGAAATATTGAATTTCATATCATGAACTATTTTTTTTTCTGAGAGAGGAATTAATTATTTCTGAGGTATGAAATGCAACAACTAGGGCAATCAACTTGTCAGAACACAGATTAACTGCTGCTGCCTTAGAATCCTTTTAATCTCTTTTCTTGATGGGGACTCAAGCAGGTTAACTGTTTTATGATTTGATATAATATGTACATAACCCTTGTGTAAGGGACTGTCATGGCTAAAAGATCTCTCTAGTACAGGGAAGTGTCTTATTGTTTTAAAATAGATTGTTGCCCTTGGAATCTGGAAGACCAGAGTTTGAAGTTGCCCTCTGACCATTATCGTTATCGTGGAGAAAAGAAATGTAAATTCTTTTCATCTTAATTTACTCATTTGTGAAAGGGACATATACACATAAATACATATACACATGCATACATGCAACACACATTTATATTCAAATGCACCCATACCTGTACAGCACATATACACATATTATGATGCATGCGTGTATCTGCAAGTATGCATGTTTTGTGAACATATATACATATTTATGCATAATTGTATGTGCATCTACATATACAAATATTTTAAAATCACAGACCTGTACAACATACTTAACTGAGTCTCACATGACATGGTGCATTCAAAGAATTTTCAAATCTTAATGTGCTTCAAATCAGAGAACCTGGCTTTGAATATTGCTTCTGCCAATTCTTCTTGTAAGGGAAGGGTTCCATTCTCTTCCCCCAGCTCAGTATAATCAGAAACAGGATCAGTCAACCAAGGGGTCCAGAATATGTTTATTAGGTATAAAGTAGCTGCTAAGGAATTTTCCTATAATCCCATACAAATCATTGAATGGGTTCTTAACAATACCTATATGTAGCATATCTTGGTATATTGCATATTGCTAGAATTTATATATTATACATGAGTAAAGTGTTCATATACATATACTATTCTTATACTATAAAGCATATATATCTATATATTATATGCATGTACATATATACACTAAATATGAGGAGATTGGGTTGTTCAGTGGACAGAACAGCTGGGCCTGAGAATCAGGAAGACCTGAATTTAAATCCAGCCTGAGAAATTTGATAGCTTTGTGACTGGCCAAATTTCTTAACCTATTTGACTCATTTTCTCAAAAGATGATCAAATGACATAAAATCGGTCAAGCATTTAGCATAATATACATTGTAGGTGCTAAATAAATGCTTATTGTCTTCTTTTCTCTATGTGATTTTGGGGAAGTCACAACCTCTTTAGGTATTTGTATTCTCAACTGTAAAATTAGTAAATTGGAGACAATGACTTCTAAAATCCTTTCAAGGTCCAATTTGATATTCTTATAATCTTAATCAATCAATGATTATTTATTTTGTGCGTACTAATGTCCCAGGTACTCAGGGAGAAAATAGAGACAGATAAACACACAAATGACAGCAAGAAAAACCCTGTTCCTGTATGTCTTCAATGATCTTAAATCCTATCAGGAAGAAAAAAAATGTAATATATAAGTATACATGAAATTTTATTTCATTTATTTATTTATTTATTTTAATTTTTAAAGCTTTTTATTTGCAAAACATGTGTATGGGTAATTTTTCAACACTGACCCTTGCAAAGCTTCTGTTACAAATTTTTCTCTCCTAATCCCCCCTCCCCTAGATGGCAGGAAGTCTAATACATGTTTATTATGTTAAAATATTTGACAGATCAAATATGTGTATACATATTTATATAGTTATCTTGCTATCCAGGAAAGGAAAAACCTGAGAAGGAAAACATAATGTAAGCAAACATCAAAAGAGAGTGTGAAAATGCTATATTGTGGTCCAGACTCAGATCCCACAGGCCTTTCCCTGGGTGGATATGGCTTTGTTCATATCTGAGCAGCTGGAACTGGTTTGAAACATCTCGTTGTTGGAGAGAGCCACCATGTCCGTCAGAATTGATCATCATATACTCTTGTTGTTGCTGTGTATAATGATCTCCTGGTTCTGCTGATTTCACTCAGCATCAGTTCATGCAAGTCTCTCCAGGCCTCTCTGAAATCATCCTGCTGGTTGTTTCTTACAGAACAATAATATTCCATAACATTCATATACCATAATTTATTCAGCCACTCTCCAATTGATGGGCATTCATTCTGTTTCCAGTTTCTAGCTACTACAAAAAGGGCTGCCACAAACATTCTTGCACATGTGGGGCCCTTTCCCTCCTTTATGATTTATTTGGGATATAAGCCCAATAGAAACACTGCTGGGTCAAAGGATATGCACAGTTTGATAACTCTTTGAGCATAATTACAAATTGCTCTCCAGAATGGTTGGATCCGTTCACAGTTCTACCAACAATGTATCAGTGTCCAAGTTTTCCCACATCCCCTCCAACGTTCGTCATTATCTTTTCCTGTCATCCTAGCAAATCTGACAGGTGATACATGAAATTTTAAAAGGTAATTTTTAGGGAGTAAGGAGTGTGGAGATATTAGCAGTAGGAAGGCCTCTGTAAGAGGTGGCAATTTGAGTGGAGCTTTGGAAGAAGTCACCAGTGGCCCCCTATTATTTGATACGAAGTGACATGGTTAGAGCTATGGTTTAGGAATGTCACTTTGGCATAAAATAACATCCCCATCCTCATCATCATCATCACCACCACCATCATCATCATATCCCTTACTTAGGAAAATTGGGGAAAATATTTTCATGGTCTCATATAATATATTGATCAACTGGCTTATTACAAAAACATTGATTACAACATTAGAGAAGAAAATATTGAAAGATTAAAGAAAACAAAACAGAATTCATGAAGGGACTATTCAGTTTCCAATAGCCCCAAGTATTTATAAAACCCCAGTCATTATTCCAAACACCAAGGCATCCTCTGCTTAGGTCTTCCTTCCATAGTGCTGCTGTTCACCCCTTGGAGTTTGTGCTATTGGTAGCTATCTCCTTGTGCAATTTTTCATCTCCCTCCACCTCTTTTATCTCATTAAGTATTTTGAGGTTATTATTATTTTCTACCGTTCAGGTTTATGAGCTCTCCGCATTGATTGTTTTATATCGTAGTTAGTAAAGTGGGTGACTAAAAGGATAGAAATAGAGAAGTTGAGAGTAGGTTCAGAGGGAGGAAAAAACCAAACATAATGTCTTCTGTTTTTAGTATGTTGAGTTTGAGATATCTCATGGAACATGTCTCCAGTTGGAAATGACCAGTAGATAATTGTTGATAGAGAACTGGAGCTAAGAGGAAAGAGTAAAATTACATTTATAGATCTGGGAGTCATTTACAAAGAGATGATAAATGACCCCATGAGAACTGAAAAGATCAGTGTGAGCTTATAAAGAAAAGATTCTCAGAACAAACTGGTGAAAATAGGTAAGCTATTATGCTCATTGGGTTTTGTTTTGTTTTGCTTAGACATCATTTAACTGATCAATAAAAATGTATTAAATGCCTACTGTGTGCCAGGCACTGTGCTAATGACTAGGAAGGCAAAACACAGTCCTTATTCTGAAACAGCTTGCAATCTATTGGGGGAAACAATATGCAAACAAAAATAATACACACACATGCATACATACAGCCATATACACACATATAAATATACACATATGTTATATACAAGATAATTAGGAAGTAATTAGTTATTCTATTTGGGTAACCACTGGGGTGGAAACTCATTACTCTGGGGTAAATCAGCAATTTCTCTGTAACTTCACATTTTAGAGAATTTCTTGGGTTGAAAAGAAATTAAGTGACTTGCTCAATGTTACATAGCCAGAGGTAAGAAGTCAACTCTTTCTTACTCTAATGCTAGATACCATGCTAACTTCTCTTTTCAAATGAGGAAAGTGAACTTCATAGATGATAAATTAATTGCCTATTTTCAAATAGCTGGCAATTGTCAGAGGCTGTGTTCAAATCCATTTCTTCCTGACTCCAAGTCCAGAACTGCTTTTTCTAAGCCATGCATTATCTCTGTATTTAACTGATTAATTATCTAGAACTTTGGCTAGCCTCATTTGATTATGTCTGGTTTCAGAGTTTTGCCTTAAACGATTCACTATTTTTGAGCCCAAAATTTGGTAGAATATTTTAAAGACTTTAATGAGTTTGACCAACTATCCTGATAAATTATTAAACTCTAGGTCAGGAGAAAAACCACAAGAAGCAAATATTTAGACTCCATTTAGTCAGTAATTAAATGAG
This sequence comes from Myrmecobius fasciatus, assembly GCA_023553655.1. Classification (NCBI taxonomy): domain Eukaryota; kingdom Metazoa; phylum Chordata; class Mammalia; order Dasyuromorphia; family Myrmecobiidae; genus Myrmecobius; species Myrmecobius fasciatus. The sequence continues at coordinate 39,564 of JAJPUD010008478.1, read as the reverse complement.
AAACCAAATAATGCTTATTTAGTCAAGGTTTCAACTAATTATCAAAAGTCATTAAGCTATAAAAATTTGATTCAGCCCACATAATTTGCAGAAGTTTCTATCCCATTACCTATCAAGAAAACTTAATTTTAATTCAAATTTTGGCTCTGTTGCTACCAGCTGTGAGGTTTTTTTTTCCCCCTAGCACTTTACTGAGTTATAGAATTTCAGAAGTGGAAGGAATCTCAGAGGTCATCTAGTTTGACTCCACCTGAATGGTAATGACACTCTCCTCATCCCCCAGCATTACTGAGATAGATGATCAAGAGTTTAGGTAAAGACCTTCAGGCAATATATTCTACTTTTAGACATTCTGGTTACCAAAGAGTTCTCTCTTCCACCTCTACCCCACAAATAGAGAGACTAGTAGAATGACTATAGAGAAATCACACTGTGATTTGTTGCTAGGAATAAATAATATAAAGATCATCAGCTTTTTCAAACTATCTAAGCTTTTGTGATTTGCAATTAATAGATCTGCATAATGCAGGGTGGTAACTAAGTTTCCTCACCAGTTTTATTCAAGTCTTTTTTCTACTTTGAAGAAGAGCCTGGGAATACTTGTCTCTAAGTAGGAGAATATTTTAAGTTTTAGGAACTAAAATGGATTCCTGAGCATAAATCATATGGGAACTGATGTTGGAGAGTCAGAGGAGGTGCAAGAAGAGATGTAAGTTCAAAGATCCCAGGTAGTCAAAGAATAAAGCTTGAGCATCTACTATCTTTTATGGGATAAATTGTCTGAGAGGAAGGGAATCATAACCATTGGCTGTGGTCTTTCTGTTTTAGGGGAGAGGCTTGCCAACTATTGCTCCCTGTTTTTATCAGTAGGGTGGTGAACAGAGTAAAAGTTGATACTAATGATAGCATCTCAATAAAAGACTAGCTAAGGTGCAGTGAGAGGCTGAAAACCCCATGTTTTTGAAATTTTGTAGCCTTCTCCTTTTAGGATAGAGGATTATTAACTTACTATTTCCCAATATAGATAGTGAATATAGTATTAGGTGACCCCAAAGAACTCTTCAGATATTAAAAAATATCTCTCATACTAAACCTAAATCTTTTCTTCTCTAGGTTAAACTTCTACAATCCCTTCAGCTGACTCTCATATGGTTTGTATTCAAGACACTCTATCTTCACCAGAAAAGGTTTCCCTTTTTTGAATGCTCTTCAGTTTATTAATATCTTTTTTAAGATGTGGTGCCCATAAATGAACACAGTGTTACAGATATGGTCAGGTCAGTGCACAGGAGGATTAAGAGCTATTCAATCCTAAAAGTGAATCCCCCTTTAATGTAATTTTATTAGTTTTTTCAGTTGCTGTTTCACATTGTTGACTTCTTTCAAACTTGTAGTCTGTCCAAGTTGTCAGAGCTTTTCGAGAAGATGAACTATCTCATCATGTCTCTTTCAGCTTGCTCTTGTAAAGTTGATATTTTTAAAGCAAATTTTAATATGTTTCTTTTTTTGAGAGAGGGGTTTGTTTTTTTGTGTGAGGCAAATGGGGTTAAGAGACTTGCCTGGGATCAGAGTCAGTAAATGTCTGAGGCTGAATTTGAATTCAGGTCCTCTTGACTCCAGGCCCACTGCTCTATCTACTGTGTCATCTAGCTGTCCTTAAAGCAAGTTTTAAGATTTTACAACTGTTGCTATTCAAATCCATCATCAAAAGGGACATTTACTTTTCTTCAGTTCTGTAATACCAATTTCATTCTCTGCAGTCTTTTAAAAATCACCGCTAGTGAGGCAGCAATCACATCTCCCAATTTTTACATAATCACCTGGGATAGGCTAACTTGAAGTAATCATGGGAAATTAAACAATTTCTAAACAGAATACTTATTTTTATATCAACTTCCTATTAGCCCCAATTGTTCTATTCCTTCTAATCCAAAGTTTTGTCTCCTTAGTAGACAACAGAAGTAAAGAGAGAATTGAATTCTTAATTTTCATTATGCCAAATAACCCAAACAGCTGTTTTGTCCTTTCTTTGATTACCTTCCTTTCCCAAACATAGCATTGAATACAAAATCCATCCTTTTGGAAATTTATCTTTCCCTTATAGCTTCAGCTAATTCTGTGCTTTAGTACTCTTGATGTTATTTTTAAGAGAATAGCATTATGCTTTTCTATTTTGTTATCTGTATTTGCCTGTTTGTCTGTCTGTCTGTCTGTCTGCTACCATCTTCCACATCTGTCTTTAAAATTTAAGTTGGCTGTTGAATTCCATGGTGAGTTGTCTTGGCTGTTGATATCCCTAATGGACTATTCAAGAGCATTGTCAGGAAAAGGTAAATTATTGTAACAGAAGTTTCTCTTAAACAGAGATCCTAAAGCCACAAAAAAGGGGAATGAATCGTGAGGACAGAAATATTTTAAAGATATTTTTTGCCAAATATTATAGCTTCCAATATCCATTCCTTTAAAAAAATGTTGAAAGAAAAAGATCAGAAAAGGGATTGTCATTATATATACATAGAATTATAATAATATGTGATAGAAGAAGGGGAAAGCTGTTCAATTCTCATTTTAGCACTATTCTCTTCTACAAGGAAAATGGATATTGGAAGCTATGATATTTATTATTTTAAAGATGAGGAAACTGAGACATGAAACCCTTGATGATTATTGGATATCTCAATGGAAACGAATAGTGTTTCACTTGGAATTAAGAAGACTTTATTTCAAATTCTGTTTTAGAACACTAATTATGTGACCTTACACCAGTCACTTAACTTTGTTCAACCTCAATTTCCCTGACTATAAAAAAAGGGGATGATGATAATAGTAACTACCTCACAATAACAGGGTCATTATGAAGATCAACTGAGAGTTTTGCAAACATTAAGGTTCTGTATAAATGCTAGGTATTATTATTATAATAGATCTCTATGTGATTCTCCCTCAATCCCTTCTCTAGCTTCTAAAGGGATGTGGTTGTTTGCTGTTGATACTGTTGAGCCCTGTTTGATTCTTCATGACCCCTCATGAGATTTTCTTGACAAAACTATTGGAGTGGTTTGCCATTTCCTTCCCCTCCTCATTTTACAAATGAGAAAGCTAAGGTAAGTAGAGTTAAGTGACTGGCCTAGAGTCTCACAGCTGGTAAGTATCTGAGACCAGATGTGATCTCAAGTTTTCCTGACTCCAGGCCCTGCAATATCTATCTCCTTCCTAAAACTTCCCTGCTTAGTAAGATTTTTATTACTTACAGGATCAAATAAAAAGATCTGGAAGTCATCTAAGGAACTTCATAACCTACCTTTTTTGACATCATTCATTTTCCCCCTTTCCACACTTTCTGGGGCTGGTACTAATAATAATCCATCTACTATTTCCATGTCTTTGTACAGATGCCCCTGTGCTTGGAAAGTATTTTCCTTTTATCTAATAGGTGAACTTATTGGAAGTTTTATTAACTTCCTCCAGATTTTAGCTCAAGAACTATACTTGGGTAAATTACCTATAGCTCTCTCCTTCTCCAGGTTAACTTTTATTTATTTTGTAAATATTTTTGTAAATGGGAGTGAAGTATAAGAAGACAAATAGGAAGGGGTCCTGAATAGCCATTCAATATTTTAAACATCAAAGAGAGATCTTTATATTTGATATTGGAAGGATTGGGGGGCACTGGACTTCATTGAGTAGTCATAGTAGGGAAGGAGACATGGTCAGGCGTCATGTATTATGAAAAATCACTTTGGCAAGCAAGGAGGGTAGAGAGACTTGAGGAAGGCAGGGAAATGAAAAGGTTTTACAATGATCCAGGCAAGATGTCATAAGTGGCAGACTTATGATTGTGACTGTGTGACCAGAGAGATGGTGACATACATGAGAAATGCTCATAAAAGCAGAAAATTTTCTAACAGATTAGATAAGCTGGATGAATGAGCCAGGGGAGCCAGGGATGACACTGATAAGTCTAAGGCAAAGCTTCTTAAACTGTGGGTTGTGATTCCGAACCCACATAACATACATAATTCATGTAACTGAATGTGGAAGGAGGGTTGCAAAAAATCCAGCAACAGTGAAATGTTTCTGAACACAACAATCAAAAATTAATTCAAAATCAAATGCATAATGAATACAAAGTATTTTGGCAGTACTTGCCAATGGTACATTGCCCAACTTCACTGCAGTCTTGGTTTAGAACATACAACATACACCCTTTGCACTGAGCATGCACAAATGCAGCCAGAAACACCATGGCTCAGATTAGAGACAGGGTCAGGTAAAAGTTTCTCAAGCAAAAAGGGGGCCATGATAGGGAAAAGTTTAAGCCCTGTTCTACAGTCTAGGGAAGCTGAGAAGAGAGGAGAATTTTGGGAGCAAGATGAATTCTTTTTGGAAATGCTGAACATAAGATACCTATGTTACATCCAGTTTGGGATATCCAAAAGACAGTTCATGATGCAGGACAAGAGCTTAGGAGGGAGACTGGGGCTAGAATAATCTGCATAGAAATGATCATCGAACTCTCAGCAACTGATGAAATCTTCAAGTACTGTATTATAGAGGAAAAAAGATAATAGGGTCCAGTACGCAAACTTTGGTGAACATTCAAAGCTATCCGGATTGGGGCTAGGGACTCTGATTTTTGCTATATTTCTAGCAATAAGCTCAGTGCCTGGCATTTAAAAATGATTGATTGATTGATTGTCTAGGGAGGTTAAATCATTTGCCTAAAGTCACCCAACTAGTAAATGCTAGAAGCAGGTTTGAATTGTATCTTTCCTCTTGCTCCAAGTTTTTATTTCAACTAAGGCCCTGTTAAGTCTTACTTTTATATAATTAATCCAAGCAACTTATGCCCAGTTGTTCTTTTATGAAAGCAGGGCTGATGAAAGCAGTAATTGAAATGAGATGTATCTTGGGCAAGAGGCCATATGCTTTTTCCATACACCTTGGAGAATGTGCTTCAATTCTTGACCTGAGACATTGTTATAAAACGAAAGGTCCATATTACCCAGTGACTTTGATGTGCTGATGCTCAAAGGAAGCCAAGGTGAGAGGTTTCCAAATCCATTTCCCTGGAGATTGAAGTTAAGCTTGCTCAAAACACAGAGAAAAGAAAGGTAAATAAAATAACACAACTTTTATATCAAGTTCATTTTCCTTTACAAAAAATAAAAATCCTCTTTCAATGGACTGAATTTCTGGCTATCTCATATCTTTGTTGGCTATTGTTTACCTGCCTGCCTGCCAGCCCTCACAGACAAACATCTTCCCACCAGCTTTCAATGTCATGGATTGGTTTTTTTGCCTCTTTTTGTATTTTCCATGCTTAGCACAGTGCCTGGTGTATAGCAGGTGCTTAATAAATTTAGATAGATAATTCCATAGCTTTCAAAGTCATTCTTTTCATTTACATTGTTGTAGTTATTGTGGGTATTGCATTCTTGGTTTTGCTAACTTCACTTTGAATTTGCTCATATAAGTCTTCCCATGTTCATGGTTTCTTATAGTACAGAAATATTCCATCACATTCGTGTACTATATACTTAGCCATTCCCAACTGAAGGGCATCTACTTTGTTTCTAATTCTTATTGTTAGAGAGAATTCTAATAGATTACTTGAGTGATTTGTTTATTTATTCCTGAACTATGGGGAATCTTTTTATCTAATATATGTGAGGGAAGAAATAAAAGCTTTCTAACCAAATCAGTGTAGCACATTGATATTATGACTATATCTAGGGCAGATGTAGAGATAGAGATGGAAATAGAGATAAGAGAGCAGCTTTCTCTTACATGGTATAGTGAATAGTGTGTTGAGCTTGGAGTGAGGTGGAATTGGGATTAAGTTTTGCTTCTGATAATATTTTATCATAGACAAACTATTTAGCTTTTATGCACCTCAGTCCCTTCACCTGTAAAGTTAGGGAGAAGGTAGATTAGATGGAGGATCATTTAGATCTCTAGACTTATGATCACAATATCAATGTACTACATTGGTATTGGTTATGGGATAGTTTTTATTTTATCTTAATTTATTAAGCATCTACTATGGGCCAGGCACTGTGCTAAGCACTGCAGATACAAAAAAAGGCAAAAGACAATTCTTGACCTTAAGACTTTCACAATCTAATGGGGACAAAACATGCAAATAAATATATACAAATTTACATCTGACCTTGGACACTCTAGCTGTGCAACCCTGGGAAAGCTACTTAACCCTGTTTGCCCCTGTTTCCTCATTTGTAAATTGATCTGGAGGAAAAAAAAACCTAGAAAACCATTCCAGTATCTTTGCCAAGGAATGTCCAGATGGGGTCACAAAGAGTTGGACACGATTAAGCAACAAACTTCTTGAGAGAGGTAGAGGATTATGGTTTTGGAAAACTCTCTGTAACATCGGATTTTTTTTATTTTGATATGTTGATTAGTTTTGTGGAACTTAAAAGAATTTCTTCCTCTTTTCTTTATTATAAGGGATGGCTTTCTGAGAGGTGGTGGGGAAAGAGATAGAGTGGGAAAGGTAAGTGAAGTTGAGAATCAAATATAGAAGTAGAAAGTTATTTAAAAAACTTCCTCTGAAAGCAAAGATACCTTTTACTTCAGGGGTCTTTTGAACACATATGCCTTATTAACTTTAAGCCAGCAGTGTCTAATAACTCACAGTACTATGGTACTATTATGAAGAGTTGGCAAGGTCCAGATCATCAAAGTATGTTCACCTTGATTCCTTTAGTTTCAGCATGGCAATCTGAGAAGAATCCTCTTCTCTTTTTGTTAAAAAAAAGCATATTTTTGAGGAGCTCTTCCTCTGGGAAACCAGTGCCTAATTCTGACTCAGGAACACAGGATTTCTTAGTAATTCTAGAACTTGTGAACTCTTGAATTTAAGATTCCCAGATAAACTCCCAAAGTAAGAAATATCCATTCTCAGGGTTATCTATCTTTGACTTATATTCAACAAAAGAAGAAAAGAAAGAAAAATAAGAAAGCCAGGAGCTGGAGGGGCAGAAACTTTCAGTCATTTGCCATGTTATTACTTCAAAATGCCATTTTCCTTTCCTAGTTGGGGAGAGGGAATCTCTTCCTCTCCCGGCTATACTATGGTCTAGATTCCAAGGTAGAGAATATAGATTTGGAAAAAATAAAGGATGAGGGTGAGGATGGCTAGTGGAAAAGATGAGGGAAGATGACAATTCTTTTTCTAGTTCTCTTTTACATAACATAGAGAACAGAACGTTTCTCTTCTGAAAATGGTCAACTACCTTGAGCCTAAGTAAAGTATAAGAAGTAGCACGATAATAATGGATAGGATTCTGGACTTGGAGACATGAATACCAGTTATATCAGAAACTTACTACTTGAATGACCTTGGACAAACCACTTAATCCTTTTTCTAAACAGGCTTCCCTGGGAGGTGCTCTTTATTTGTCTATAGTATGTTATTCAGATCATGTAATCTTATCAAGTTGACTAGAGGTAAATATCAAATCATTCACAGGGTTTTTCCCCCTATTATACTACAAACAAGTGTTTGACTTAGTAGAGTAACATGTAGTCTTAATGGCTTTCCTTCAACAAAGAGTCTCTAAGGAATTTATTAAAATTATACAAGATGCTTTGGCAAATGCTCCCACCATTCTGTTTAGTGATTCTTTAATTAATATTGGCAGGTGATGCATAAAATAGGTTTAGAATTGGTTTCCAATGATAGATGCCCAATGAAGATGCTATAAATGATAGGTTTTCTTTCCGCATGCTGTTGAGTTGATTGTTATCAAGACATATTGCATTAAAGGGGCTACTCATTGAACTCTATGGTTGCTTAATAGGTATTAGCTTAATAAGCCTTCAAGAATAAAAACCAGATTATGAAAAAAGCCATAATAAACTAGAACTGCATAGTTGGAAGAAAAAAAAATCTTATAGAATGATATAGTTCAATGGTTTTAAACACAGATAGAAATGGGTCACTAAACCCTACATAAAGAACTCTGAAGTACACGTTGATTTAGAAAACAACATATTAACATTATCTATGTTTTACCGTATTTAAAAAATATTTCTCAATTGCATTTTAATCTAGTTCAGTCACACTGCTCACAGACTGTGTGTTTGACAACTCTGGTAGAATGGATTGTGATAAGTGAATTTTTTGATTTAAGTTTCTTACCTGTATTTACTGCATGTCAGTTAACTAGCTAGAGTCTGCAAAATCAAGCTTGAAATATCTACTCTAACTTCAGTATTTGCCATCTATTCTTTGATGTGTAAATCATTATCTTCCCTTATTGCTTTTGAAGTTCCATTATACCCATCCTGCTTATGTAACCAAAACCTATATAATGTAGCATATAACTGATAACTGATGTTCAGGGCTCACTGACTGACTGAAAAATGTTCAGTGCTGCTTGTGCTCTAAGCTTAGTAGACTGCATTTTTTCTCTACTATTTCTGAGTCATTGATTAGTGATTAGAAACAGTACTAGTCAATGGATTGCTAGAGAATAGTTCTTTTCACACTATGAAGAGCTAGAGAATAGTTCTTTTCACACTATGAAGAACTAGACATGAAATCAAGAAAACTTACATTCAGATCATGACACTTAAATTGAGAAATTTTGGAGTACTTATAATGTTCCCAGATTTTTACCTTATGTGCAAACAAATATCATTAAGCATTATTTTCCTTGTATTGTGGGCCAGACCTGACTGATGCTAGACAAGTAATTCAGGCTCAGATTACAGTTTAGAATGGTATTCATGAACCATAAGACACAATAAAATAAAACTTTCCTGGTAACAAAGAATACAAAAAATGTAAAAAAAGAAAAAAAAATTAAATGTTAAAAAATTAATTGAAAAATACCCATGGTTTGTCTTCCTCTCTCTTCTTTCTCTTTCTCTTTTTTTTCTCCCCCTCCTCTCTTCCCTTCCTCTGTCCTCATCCTACATAGGGACCCTTGAAATCTTACATATGTAATTATGTCTGTAGTTCTTCAGATATAATGACTGAACACACAGGCATATGTGTATATATTTACACATATATGTCAAATATATGTATATTATGTATACATTTATACACATAGAAGCAATGAACATAGACTTGGACAGAGTTTGGGAGAGAAGATAGAAGGGCCTGACATGTTATAGTCTCTGAGGCCACAAAGAATCAGACACAGCTGAATGACGACAATATACGTAATTTATACCTATGGACCTTTGAAATCTTATATATGTAATTGTACCTGTAATTATTTATATATAATGACTGAACATATAGTAAGTGTATATGTATATAATATGTAAATATATGTATACATATACATGCATGGATAGGAGGTCCCAAAAATCAGTCCATTTTTAATCTATAAAGTTTAAGTATATACATATAATCAATGTTCATTGAATTGGTAGAGTAGGTCTTTGATAGAACTATTATAATTTTTCTAGTTTGTTTATTCATTGAGGATCTCTAGCATACCTAGTATTTGTTGTCTTCTGAAATGAAAAAAATTATGTTTATATTTATGCTGCCCAGCCTAAGGCTCATCTCTTGTTGGTTTATTGTAGAAAATAGGGGTGTAGTATTTCAACAGATTTTGTTTTGTAAAATAGGTTTTAATAAGGGCAGTTGAACAAATAAACCATTAGGCTGAGAATGAAAGAACTCACATAGATACATAATAATTTGGGGTCACTGAGGCTGTTGTTATATGTTTATCTCCATCTCTATTTCTCTTCTATATCTCTACAATGCCTGTGAATTCCACATAGGTATTATTAAATATGAATGAGCCAATTTTATTCCAATTTCATGATGGTAGAAATTACAGCAAAAAAGCCCTCCAGATCTGTGTGGTATGGGAGAAAAATGTCATTAATCCTTGAGCTTCTCCTAGACAATGAGGTGTAATTGAGAGACCTTGTCAAATAGTGTGGCAACAGAAAAGAATCACCTTCCCAGTCTCCTTTGTTTCATTTAATGATTGCCAGTTCTATAAAAGAAACCGGTTTATGACTTAAGCTCATTTTAGTTATTAATTGGAAGAGAAGACAATTGCTTTCTTATTTTGACAAACCCTTACTTAAATTGTTAACAAATTCTTTACTCCATACCAATAAGGTACATTACCAAGTGTAATTTAGTGGCTGGGCATCCTCTCTTACTCCTTGTAAATCATAGCTCCCTGGACTCTATGCCCCCAAACCCATGGGGTTTCTCTGAATACTTGATTCAAATATATATTCTTCAGAAACCTTTCCCAGCACAGTTTGAATGCCTTAAACCTTCAATTAATCCCTCCATGTTTCATGCTGGTGGTAAGCAGGGTGCTTCTGGAGGTTAGTGGGGTTTTTTTCTTCCTCATAAATGCAGAGCAAAATGACACTGGAGGGTATAGAGATAGATGTGCTTTTTTGCTCAGTGTAAAGGTAAAAGTGAGATTAAATACAGTTTTCCTTTTTTTCACCATAATAAAACAGGAAGGATGAGACAAAAACCTTAAACCTTTAATGCCTTGTTTTGAATATGGGAAATATTCACAGTCAAAAAAGAGATATAAAATCTGTTTCTTTAGGAGTGGTTTCATTCTGGACAAGATCATATGAGCAATAATCATTTATGTAATTGCCATTCCTTCTTTACTTCTTCACAGCTGCTTTATCTCAGATATCTTTGTTTTGTGACTTCTCTTAAGAGTCGCTTTTCTGTTCTATCAAAGGGTCAGCTCCCACAAATGCCAAGATGACATTTCAGTTCTCTGAGAAATGCTGTTTTTTCTTTCAGATTTAAAGGGTTCTGTTTATTCCATCTCCTAATTAGTTATATTCTTTGGTCTAGGTAGCCCCCACAGTTGTCCCAGAAATCTCCCTTTAATCAGTCTGTAACTGAATCTGAAGAGACTCTAGGGAAGGTCAGTGAAAATTATGCTCGTTTTTTGACAAAAATTCTGGATTTGAGTCTCCTTGGATCTCAGAAGCCAGGTGCCACCAAGTCTCTCAAAGTGAAAAATACCATCTCCTCTATTTAAAATGAAGCAAACTCTCTGGTATCTAGCATGTTCTTGCTATAAGAATGTCTTGTTTACTAGAAAGACATTATGTGCAAATCCTGTGGATACATAGAAAAATCACTGGATGAGGAGTCTAAATTCTGGGTTCAACTCTGGGCTCTCCATTCTCAATTCTACAATCTAAGGTAAATAACTTTATCCCTTTTTACATTCTATTTTATATTAATATTGTTTCTGAATTGTAGCCTCAGTTCTCTCATCTGCAAAATGAGAGAGTTAGTCTAACATTTCTAAATGCTATAGTTTTTTGGGGAACAGGGGATTCCCTTATAATTTGAAGTTTTCAAGCAAGGATGGTATTTCTTGTTTATTGTTTAGAGGGGATTTTTACTGAGCTCAGAGATTAGACTTGATGGTTTTTGTGAACCCTTCCAACTCAGCTTCTGTGATCATGTGTATATTTAAATTTTTTTTAACTTCCCAGTGCCCATACTCTTGTCCAGATTCTACACTAAAATCTTTATCTCCTTTTCTGTCATCCTACAATTCATGTGGAATACCACTATGAAATTAATTTTACCTAATGATTGGCTCTAATCCTATCACTCCTCTGCTTCAAAACTCCACTTATTCCCAAATTGCTCATCTTTGTCATATGATATTCAAGGCCTTCCAAGAATTTGACTCAAGCCTGTCCTGGTAGTCCTGATTCATACTGTTCTTTACATAAACTGCAGTTCTGCCAAACTAGTCTATCCACTATTTCTCAAACATGTCATACTTTACCCTGTACCATGAACCTCAGTTCAAAGTCCTACTTCCTCCCTGAAGCCTTCCTTGATTTGCCCAGATGATTCCTCTTTTGGTTATTATATATTTTATAGTAATATTTTACATTTATTTTTAACTTGTCAAAATATTTTCCTCACAACAACTCTGTGGGATAGATAGTGCAAGTATTATCCTTAATATAGTAAAACTGAGTTTCAAAGGTTAAATGATATGTCCCAGGTAGCAAAATCAGGATTTGAATTCAGTTCTAGGTAAATTACTTAATCCAGTTTGCCTCAGTTTCCTTTTCTGTAAAGTGAGCTGGAGAAGGAAATGGCAAGCCAGTTTAGTATCCTTGCCAAGAAAACCCCAAGTGGTCATGAAGAGTCAGACATAACAACCTTCCCAACAGCAACAACTGATTTTTATCTTGTTCTATTTTTTTTTTGTCCTTTATGCACTTAAAACAAACAATTTGATGTAGTTATTTTTGCACAAAGTTTACATCTTTGTCTGTACCCTGAGCACCTCTGGGTTAAGATCATAGTTTTTAAACATCTTTGTATTTCCCCAGTCTAGGGTAGGGCCTTTCCCATAGTAAGCACCTAATAAATGTTTGTTGCATTGATACTCCATATAGGACAGAGCCTGGATTTATAATTTCATTGAAGGAACTCCACAGTGAAGAAATTCATTCTATAAACATAGGTTGACCCCTTCTCTGCAAGTTAGAGTCTTAAAGAATTACCTAGAGAACTGAGAGGTTAAATTACTCATCCAACATGACACAGTCAGCATGTGTCTGAGGCAAGACTTAAATTGAGATTTTCCTGGCTCCAAGGCCAGCTTTCTATCCACTCACTACCTTAGGCTACTTCTTTACTCTATATGGATCACTACTTCTTAAAGAATTTCACTTAACAAATGCTCAATAAATGTTTGTTTAATAAATGTACAGAATTGTGCTAAAAATGATTTAATTTTCTTTTGTTGATTGAAAAGGGCCTCAAGGCCATCGTTGTCAATATCATAATAATCATAGTGATGAATGTGGGCAAGTCAGTTAATAGATAGTGTTGATGGAATGCTGGATAAACCAGATCTATGTAAAGATGTGAGCAGTGACATAAGAAGAAATTATACAAGGTTGGGTTTGTTTTGGGTGTCTCGAAGGTTGAAGACTTAAGCAGCTGGTGGTGACGTGTATAAAGAACAGGGCTGAGGCCCATGAAGCCTCTTTATGGGTTTGTTTGTGTTTGGGGACATCCCTAAGTGAGGCGTGGGACTTAGTACAAATTACATTGCTTTCTTCCTCAGTTCCTTACCTCCAAATAATGAAAGTCGGGGACATGCCTGAGGGAAAAAAGGAAACATGGAAAGGTTATTTAAAACCTAAGCAGAGAGATAGTTATAATTAGAGGGATTTAGCTTAGGCCCCTGGTTGATAAGAGGCTTCTGGACATTGTTACCACTAACTGGTATTTTATTATGTTCCTCCCTGATTTATCGTCCAATCACACAGGACATCGATGTGTCAATGCATTGGTCCCAGAAGAATCCTTCATTTATCCATTAAAGATACCACTGCTTTCTGATGGTCAAAAGCAAAGGGTTCTTAAATCTTTTTAAGGGAATATTCTGAACCCCCATTTGTAGTCTTGTAAGTCTATGCATCTTGCTTCGACCCCCCAAAAAAGTTTCTAAATGCGTAAGATAAAATACATAGTATTAAAAAGGAAACCAATTATACAGAAATACACTTATTACATTTAAATTTATATTACCATTTAAAATACATTTTTTAAAAATATCATGAACTCCTTGAAATCTAACCATGGATTTTGGGCTCTGTGGTTCCCAAGTTAAAAACTCCCGTCAAAGGAAATTTAGGATTTGCAGATGTGGGATATGAAGGTGTGAGTGTTGAGGTTGAGAGATAGAAAGAGACAGAGAAAAAAACAGATAAGGATATAGAGAAGAAAGAGAGAAAGAAAAAGACAGAAAGAGACAGAGAGACAGAGAAATACACAGAGAAAGATGAGTGAAAAGTGCATGGAAATGGAGACAGGTACAGACCTAGAGAGACACTGAGTACTTCCCCAAGACTGACCAGTGATTAGCTCCCTTTGTCCAGCATCCAGCAAAGGAAGCATTCTGTAATTGGGTTTTGATGATTACTTATCAAGCAGAAACACCAGCCAGAAGGCATGGGAAGCTTCAGCTTGGCCCGAGAACAATGTGACATCTCCCCCACACACTCCATCCATGTTTCTCCCCCTCAATGTGGACATTGCCAGGACAGCTGGGGTCACTTCTAAGTGGAGGTGCCAGTTCTTACAAGTTTCTGGCACCAGGACTATCCAGTCTCCTGAGAGAGGCAGCATCCCAACCTCTGGCAGTTCCACAAATGCTGCTCCTACCATTAATACCATGGGCTTAATTTAGGGGAAGTAGCAGGGCTTACCTGAGGCAAAATCGGGAAGGAGCCAATCTTCTTTTTGGCTGTATTCATCCGTTCATGCAATATTAATCAATGTTAATACAACATTAATTAAAACATTAATAAAAAATGAATAAAGAATAAGCATCTTCTCTGTACAAAGCACGGCAATTTCCTGCCTGCTTCAAGTGCTTCTCCATACTTCCTGCTCTCCCAGCCTCTGGATACCTCATTTGCTCCTTCCTTCCCCTGATCACTTTGTTGCCCTAGGCCAATTATAGGCAAAATTGTGGAATCCAGTATTGCTCCTTCCGAGTTCTCTTAGTCTTTTTTCCTTAGGAAGTCACTTCTATTCCCTTCCCACTTTACAATCCTCTCTTTTGAAAAACCCTCTCTGGAAAGGATCTGAAACTCACACCAAATGTGGAGTAAAAACAGTTTCAAATTTACCTTTTTTAATTTTAAAAGAAATCAAAGCTCAAGATAAAGTGATGAAGTTCTAACAGTGGCATTTCATGTATAAAACTGAGAGGGGAAGTGCTTTGGGGGCCAAGAATAGAAGGGGAAGGGAGATTTTCTGAGATTTCCCAGAACCACTTAAATCACATCAGTTGCTTTTTGGGGTTCATCTCCATGCTCCAAACTCTTTCCACATAACAGATGGTGGTTACCTGGACTGAACCTTGAAGAAAGACAAACATGACGCACCTACTAGGAATGGGCAATTCATGGCGTTGGGAGATAGAGTGGGGGAACATCTGGTAATCTAGTTTTTTTTGGAAAATAGTTTGTGAAAGGGATTAGCTAAAATAAATCTGAAAAGGTGAGTGGGAGATGTCTGGCAGAGGGCCTCACAAACTAGGCTGATTGTTTTGTTTTCTATAGGCAATGGGGAGCCATTGAAAATTTTAGAACAAGGTGAGACCTATGCCTTCATAAATTGTTTTGACAGCTCTAGATGGATGGGAGAAGGGAGACACTGGAAGCAGGGGAAACTATTGGAAAGCTCTCTCTTCTTTGTCTGCTTCCTATTACCCTTCCATCCCTCCCACCTTTTTCAATCAATCCTATGTTTCATCATCTTTGGAGTCTTATTCTCTTCCAGGGAACTGAAACTACAATCCACGTCAAGGTTAATTATTAGTCATGTATCACATGCTCCAAAAAAAAGATGGAATTACATTTTTAATAAGGATCATCTGGAAATCATAAATTAACTCAAATTAGTCTGATAATAGGAATTTTAGGGACTGGGGCAAAATGTTTATTGGAAGCAATATTTTTCTCCCTAAACAATTTTTAGGTCCTACTCTACATCACTTATAAGTAGGGCCAGCTCCAGGAGTCAGAACCAAAAAGAGCCCTTCTCCCCTCCCCTTTTTTCTTTGTCTTTACATTGGCTGGCAAAAGGCAGGCTTAAGTGTGTATTTGAAACTCTGTGGACATTATCTTCCTATAGTCCCTACTTATAAAAGCTTAGATATACAGCTAGCTATTTCTTTAAGCTTCTATGGTCAAATGTCTCTGCAATTCCTTGTTGAAATGCTAGTCACACTTTAATTCTCAGTTTATAGGCTACTACATGTCTTATAAGGTCTTTGGAGGCAGCTAGGTGGCTCAGTGGATAGAGCACTGGATCTGAAGTCAGGGAACCCTGAGTTCAGCTATGTTAGCTGCATTACCCTAGGTAGCTGTGTGACCCTCTTAATCTCTGCCTCAGTTTCCTCATATATAAAATGAGAATAATAGCATCTATCTCCCATGGTTGTTGTGAGAACAAACAAGGTAATAATTTTAAAGTATTTAGCACAGTATCTGGCACATGGTCAGTGCCACATAAATAAATGCAAATTATTACTATTATTATTACCATTATTGTCATCACCCCAGATCTTTTGAATTCTCTTTTGAATTCACCCATTTCCTTTAGTTTCACCTTAAATCTTCCCCTACTAGAAACTATTCAAAATAATAACTGCCACATTTGCAAAGTACTTTATAGACATTTCATTCAAATCTTACAATAAACTTTTTAGCAGATAACTGTATTATGCTCTGTTTATTGAAGTTTAGTGAATTCCTCATAGTTACATAGCTTAATAAAATGGGAACTTGAATGCAGATCTTTCTGACTCCAAGCATTCCAATGCTTGTTTTCTGCTGACAACAAAGAAATAGTTGCTGAAATGAATGAATGAATAAATGAATGAATGACTCCTATCCATTTGAACTAATTCATCTTAGCTTAAATAGAAAGAGGAGATAATTAAAAAATAAATGTCACAGCTGTGAACATTACTCTGAATAATCTTTTTAATTGGACTGTTTGGTGCTGTCTGCACTGTCTGGATTGGCAGGAACTTGAGTGAGTCCTGTGGAGAGGAAAAAAGGGAGGAAAAAAAGGATGTGTTGGAAAATACCATCATTGCTGCCTGAGCTCAAAGGGCATATTTAGCAGACCACATTGATTTCGTTTCTTTTTTCTTTTCCTTATACCATGGGGTCCTAATAATAAAATGGCTGAAATAAGCATTCTTTCCTGTTCACTTCTCATAAAGTTTTAGTCAGCCCTTGGGAGTCACTGACTGCCTGTTTCCAAGACTGCTCTTGCCCATCTCCCCTGCATATGTGTCTGAAAGTGATTATTCACATATAATGTGTGTGTGTGTGTGTGTGTGTGTGTGTGTGTGTGTGTGTGTGTTGTCTGCAAAGGGGAGAAAGGGAAGAAAGAAAAGAGAGATAAGATAAAAGGGGAGGAAGGAATAGAGAGGGGGAGAGAAAAGAAAAAGAGAGGGAAGGGAGGAGGGAAAATGGAAAAGGGAGAAGAGGGGAAAGAGGAAGGGGAAAGAAATGAATGACTGGAGAGAAAGTGAGGAGAAAGAGAAGAGAAAAGGGGAAGAAGAGAAGAGGGGGAAAAGAGAAGTAAGAAAAAAGAGGGAATGAGGGAGTAGAGAGGAAGGAAGGGGAGAGGGAGAAAGGGAGGAAAGGGAGAAGGAAAAAAAAAGACGAGGAGAAGGAAGAGACAAGAAAGGCATTTGTACTGCAGCCTTTTCTAGTGTATCCCAGTCAGTATTTTAAAATGGAGTTATACAGTAGATCCCAGAAGTGGCTGGGAGAGCAGCAGATGAAAGATGCTTCATGTATATTATGTAATTATTTCCCATTGTTTTGGTATGCTTGTGGAACTTCCCTATTACCTTGAGTAGAATTTTTTGTCCCTAGAAAAGAATTTTCACTGTCATATTCTTTAGAAAAAATATTTTTAAAAGCTCTTTTTTATATTTCTTATTTTAAAAGGAGGAGAAGTTTTGGTTCTATTCAGATAGCAACATAAAAATATGAGAAACAATGTTTCAGAGTCAGGGTCTGGCTGACAAAAAGCTAAGGAGACCCAATAGATTTAAAAATTTCCTTGGTATAAATGGTTGGTATCTAAAAAAATCAGGACTCAGTGAAAGACAGAAATCTTATGTCTCCCTTTGGATTGTAAAATTGACCCGATCACTTGGGGATCTCTGGAGGTTCCTTCAGGCAGATTAAAAAAAAAACACCTTTTTTGAAAATTAATGGATTAGACCTCATGTCAAAATCAGCTACACTGATCCACCCAGTATAAAGGGAACCCTTTTTTTATGATCTGGAAATAGATATTAAAGATTTCTCTACAATTCAGTCAAAGCAAGCATAATACATAGACATGTTACAAAGTCATTACAGAATGAGAAGTGAAATTTGGACTTCCTTCAGTTTGTATGATCAGATTAAGGACCCAAGAAATAGTTTCCTCTTTTCCTTCTCTCTTATATCTTGTTGGTAAGCATGTTTTCCTCCATTGGGCTCTTTGAGAACAGGGATAATGTTGTGTTTTTCTCATTATTCCTAGTGCTTGGAACTGGGCTTAATGGGTGCTTAATAAATGCTTATTCACTGCCTACTTTTTCAGTGCTCTGTTCAGATCTGGATGTAACTTTGTTTTTTGCCTGCTGCCAGAATCCCCCAAGCTGAAAACATTTGGGATATAGGCCTATGGACCAGTCTGGCTCAAATTCATAAAAGTTTAACTCAAAGGTTGATGAAATTTTAAAATCATGGCAACTTTTGAGGATAATCCACTGGATAGGAGAGGAGTTGTAAACTCTATCAATGAAGACTGATGTTGGATTGAAGGAGGAGCATATGATTTTTTCCTAATTAAACAATTCATCTGCCTATGTTGACCAACTTTACTAGAAAATAATTGCCAAACCCTAGCTGATACAGTGCTAAGTGGATGTAGTGTTTCATGTAAATAATATCTGTTTATAAACCTTGTTAATTCTTTTAAAATATATTTTTTAAATTACAATTCAATAAATTTCAACTTTGAAACTTAGTTCACACTCTGTATTACCGAACAGAGGTGGTTTCTTTATGTCATAGTTGCTAAGGAAACCATTGTGTTTAAATTAATCAGTAAACATCTAGCAGTTGATATTGTTTGCCGAGTGGGGAAAAAAAAAGCTTTCTCTTTGAAAAATGAAACCTTACTCTCTTGTGATTGAAAAAGGCAGTGATGAGGAAAGCAATGTAGCTATAAATTTGGTGACGGAGTGGCGTCAGGAGGACTGAATTCAAATCTGATCCCAGATATTTGGCAGCTGGGTGATCCTGGGCAAATCACTCAACTCTGCTTTCTTCAGTTTTCTCATCTATAAAATGAGCTGAAGAAGGAAATGGCAACCACTCCAGAATCTTTGCCAAGAAAACCCCAAATGGGGCCATGCAGAACAGGATTTGGCTAAATAGAACCCAGGAAACTTGTGTTCTAATTCCAGCTTTGCTACTTAATTAAATTCAACTAAAACCTGTGAATCAGTTCTCATAAGTCTCATCTACTATACCAAGGTTAAGTCTACCCCATTAAGGATAAGATTATCCCACTAAGGTTACCCCATGATACCCCATGGTTACTAGGACTTCTAACTACAGGAGGTAAGACAGAGAAAGCTTAGACTTCAGAGAAGGAAATAGCTTCACAGCTCTTTCTGATTTTACCCCAGTAATACTCATCAACAGCTTCAAGTGTAAAGAGCTAGGGAAATCCTAGTTACAAAAACCAGAATAGTTTTTGTCCTTAAGTACCTTATATTGTATTGGGAAGTGGGGTTAGATTGGGCACATGTATAGATTAAATATAAATAAAATGAGATTTCAATACTAACAACTGGGAGAGTCTGGAAAAGTTTTTCAAAGGAGGTGGCTACTTAGATGAACCTTGATCAAGGAAGAAAAATATTCTAAGAAACAATGGGAAGAAGGAAGTACATTCCAATCATAGAAAACAGCCTCTACAAAGGCATTCAGTTAAATGATAGAATGTTGAGGTTGGGGAATAGCCAGGAGTACAGTGTGGCAGAATATGGAATGAGTGACAGAGAAATATGAGATAAATCTGGAAATATAAGTGCAACCCAGTTTAGGGGGGCTTTGAACTCCAGAATGAGGACTTTGCATTTTATCCTAAAGATAATAGGGAGATTTTTGAGCAAGAGAGTGGAATGATCAGATCTAGATTTAATTTGGTAGCTATGTGGAAGATGAATTAAGGAGGATGGAAAGGAAGAAACTCTTGGTAGGTGGTAAGGAAAGACTGAACAAGGGTAATGGCCATTTGAGTAGTGAGTAAAGGATAATTGAGAGATATTGATGCAGAATCAACAAGATTTGGCTAGTGATTGGATATATGTGGCATGGAGGGGGACATAGTAGTTAAAAACGACTGAGTTAGGGGCAGCTAGGTGGCGCAGTGGATAGAGCACCAGCCCTGAAGTCAGGAGGACCTGAGTTCAAATCTGGTCTCAGACACTTCCTAGCTGTGTGACCATAGGCAAGTCACTTAACCCCAAGCCTCAGCAAAAAGCAAAAAAACAAAACAAAACAAAACAAAAACAACTGAGTTGTGAATCTAGGCCATTGGAAGGATAGTGATTTAGAAAGAGGGAAATCAAGAAGGAGAGTGGGAATGATAATGTGTTCTTTTTTGGATGTGTTGAGTTTGAGATATCTCTGGCATATCCAGGTAGAGAGGTCCAACAGGCAGGTGACTAGGTGAGATTCAATTTTGGAAGAGAGATTAAAGCTATAAATAGATGTGGGAATTATTTGAATAGAGATGATAATTGAATCCATGGGAATTTGATGATGATGATGATGGGGATGATGAGAGAAGGAGAGACAGATACAGAGACAGAGAAAAAGATATAGAGAAAAAAATCTTAGAGGTGAGATTCAATTTTGGAAGAGAGATTAAAGCCATAAATAGATGTGGGAATCATTTGAATAGAGATGATAATTGAATCCATGGGAATTTGATGATGATGATGATGATGATGATGATGATGATGATGATGATGATGGGGATGATGAGAGAAACACAGAGACAGATACAGAGACAGAGAAAAAAGATATAGAGAAAGAAAAAAATCTTAAAGGATATACACAATTAGTGGCTGGGGAAAAGATGATGATCTAGAAAAGAACTGAGGAAGACTGATCAGAATAGTAGTAGCAGGGGCAAGAAATTTTAGGGTGTAAAGGTTCTAGGTTATATAATTGGTCAGCTGTTGACCATTTGTGAAGGAAGGAAGCTGAGGCTTCCAGAATAAGTTGGAAGAAGAAAGAGGGTTGGAGATAATAGTACAAATTACAAAAAAAAATTGAGAGTGAGGCAGAGAGAGAGATAGAATTATTAGAAAATATATTTTGGATTTAGGAGTGATGGTAAAACCTAAAGTATGACCATGCTAGTGGGAGACTGAGATCGAATGAAGATATAAGTGATGCAAGTTGAATAGGTTGATGAATTGGAAGAACAGCATGGTTAAGTACTCAGCATGAATAGTGAAATCTCCAAATATGAGGATATGGATGAAGATGACAAGGAAGACTAAGAATCAGATAGTGATTTTTTTGGGAAAAGAAAATTGGAGGCTGGTATATTGAACAATGGTGTGGATGTGGTGGCAGGGAGAAAAGAGAAGAATGACTCAATCTGGCTCTCTGTGTTAGGCAACCAGAACAACCTATAAAGGAAAAGTCCAATATCTGGCATACATATATGTAATAAATGTGCTTAGGATCAAGGGAGCAGGGAATTCTAGCTGGATATCTGAGGGAGTACATATATAACACTAAGTCTCCTAGACTAGAACCTGACAGAAAAAAGCAGGGATAATTCCAAGAATTCTACTCTGTCCTAATAACCTCATCCCAACCCTAGAAGACAGGGGCCTGCTGTTTATAGCTGTGTTGGTCAACAATGTCACTTATTTATCCTCATAGTCCTAATGCTCTCAGAACCTAAATAAAAAGATTGTACATTTAGTGAAAGTACACATGCTCTTTATTCTTTAAATAATTCTATACTCCAATTTAAAGTGTCTAAGGAAATACAAAGGAAGAAAACTTCAAAGAGAAGGAAGAAGAAAAAAAGGAACGTTATAAGTATGGCGCCAGGTCCTATGAAATGTAATAAGAAAGAACATTAGGAAACTGGGGAAATGGAAAATATTCTGGTGAAAAAGGTCACTGAAGAATGCAAAAGATTCAAAGAAAATTGACTTACAAGGTCATTACTGTGATAATGCATTGTAGAAGTGACAAAGTAACAACTACTTCCTATTCATTTACCCAATCTTGGAAGAAAATTAGTTTGAGAAAAAAAAAAGTAGAAGGTGCTGATAACAGATGAAAAAGACCTCTTTCTTACTGGATTCCCTGAAAGGGAAACACATTATTAAAGCAAGATTTTTTTGCTTCCAAAAAAGCAACTGTGGATATTGAAAGACTTTTCACAGGGATGGTAACTCCAGCATCATGTTTGAAAAATAATTATATCCATTCTTGTTTGCATAAGAGTACCATGAGAATAAAAATACATAAAAGAAGAAAGACAATTTGCTTGACCACTAAGATAAGTAAATCAGACATGTGCCAATTAGGATAGTCAGTTAGGATAAGAGCAGTAAATCCTTTAGCCTGTGAAATTTTTGCCAGTCACTATCATAAACATGATTAAATAACAGAATCAATGAATTAGAAAAAACCTAGAAGTCAGGTGTCCCAACTCTTACAGGTATAGAAATCAGCTGGGCAATATTGAACAGTCATCCAGATACTGCCTGGAGACCATAACTATTAAACAGAGAACTTTTATCACCCTCTTTGAATTTTCACAAAATATTTTCTTAATAATGCATCCTAGAATCTTCATAAGAATAGAAATCAAACTCACTGGGCTTTAGTTGGCAATGACAAGTTATTTCTGTTTTGAAAATTGGTTCAATATCTATTCTTTTCTAGTGCTGTAGTCCCTTTCTCATTTTCTGATAAGTGATCTTTTTCCATATCTGCCCCCATCACTTCCCAGACATTTCCAAACCATGCTGTTCTCTTCCTCCTCCTTTATGTATTGTCTCTGCCCATTAGAATGTAAGCTCCTTGAGAGAAGGAATTAGACAGTTCCTTGCTTGCATGTATTTTTATCTTTAGCCCTTAGCACAGTGCCTGGCATGTAGTAAATTCTTAATAAATGTTTTGTTAACATCATCAACTAGTAAATTTTCCTTTTTCAGTTTATAGCTTTTACGATTAGATTCTAAAGATTCCAGATAAATGTTTTTACTGACCCTCCTCAGGTACACTCCATTCCTTGCCAGAACTCATCATTCCCATATTTTAAGGCATGATCCAAAAAATACAAACCTCATTATTAGATAATATTCTTTTAGCCACATTTCCCAAATCAATCTTTCTCTTCTCACTTGTTTACTTTTTGCAGTAGTAATGAAAACATCACCTTTGCCCTCAACCCATCTGTATTTTGCCTAGGTTTTCTTAGTAATATTTTCTAGTTTTCTTCTAGTGGTATCATTTGAATGCATTTGAACCAACAGAAGTGAGTAATATCTATCTGGTTTGACAAATCTTTGAGGCTCTTTATAATATCC
This sequence comes from Myrmecobius fasciatus, assembly GCA_023553655.1. Classification (NCBI taxonomy): domain Eukaryota; kingdom Metazoa; phylum Chordata; class Mammalia; order Dasyuromorphia; family Myrmecobiidae; genus Myrmecobius; species Myrmecobius fasciatus. The sequence goes on along the minus strand of JAJPUD010008478.1, from coordinate 16,354 downwards.
CAAATACATAACTCAAGAAATCAGCAGATTTCTGTTGTTTCAATTTCTTGGTTTATTGTTAACTTGGTACTGCCTAGTAAAGAGTCACTAATCATGGCAAAATCATTGATAATAGGAACATTGACTTAAAACTAAAAAGTTCTTTAGAAGTCAGAGTACAATTGTTTCATTCTACATTTGAGGTAACTGAAACCCAGGGAAATTGTGACATAGCTAGTAAATATTTGAGACAAAATTGCAATCTTTACCATTTCTCTTTTCTTCTTATACAGTTTCTATCACAGATGACAATGAACATTTGGGACCTACTGGTAATGTCCAATATGATTTTTTTTCATTTTTTCTCTTGCTTCTGGATCCTTGGACTTGAATTTATTTTCATAGATTAAATCATAATGTTAAGGCTCTGAAAACAAGATTGTAACAATAGCCAACAGTAGTACAATCTTAATTCAATATAAATATTTTTATTTTGGATACTCAAATTTATTAATTATTCCAAATTGGAGTTTGCAAATATAATTAATTCTCTTTTGAAATGTCATTTAATAAACAGTTTGCCAGGTAATCAAACAGGAATTACTAACCTTTTCCAATACATATCATTTATCTGAATTAAGAAACTTTAAAGAACTTATTACCACTAATAAACATTTTCTTTTTTCACTGCCCTTTCATTCAGACAGATTTATGTGTTGCATATTGTTTCTATTCAGCTAATGTAGCTAAGAAAAGGGTTAACATTGGGCAGAGACAGTAAAGTGTGGGGGGGTCAAAGTATGAGACTGAGAGTCAAACCCTGAGAGTCAGTGAGACTTAGTTGCCATGCCAACAGATACAGCAAAAGTGAGAATCCAAGAAAGCAAACCTGGTAGAATTCATCACAGTCTCAGGCAGGAACCTGTGATTGATGGAGAATGAAGCCAAGGGAGGAGCCAAGGGCCAGACAATCATAAATTAAGCAAGAACAGAGTCATCAAGTGAGTGACAGTTTGCCCCCGCATACCTTGTATTGAATTGTGGCTTAATGTCTTTAAAAATTATTTTTAAAAGTTATAATTTTATTTTGAAAATATTTATTATTTTAAGAGTTATAGTTAATTCCATTATTTTATCATTATTTTTTGAAAAGTATTACATTTGCCATTTTTACTTTTTTATTTTTTGGATTGGGTTCATGATTTTATTGATATAGGGACTTCCTGGGTAGGAAATTCTCTACCAATGCAGAAATACACCCAGTTTTTGCCAGTTGTCTTAGAGAATGGCCAAGGGTTACTGTAACCATAATGTACTTGTTCTGGATCACATAGCTAGTGTGTGTCAGAAGCAGAACTTGAATTCAGGATTTGCAAGGCCATCTTCTAGTCATTGCATCATGCTATTTCTTTTACCTTTTATTTTTACACCGTAATAGGAAGCCCAGCTTTTAGAGTATACTCAGATTTACTATTCCTGGCGGGTTAATGCAGAGAAGATATTCCTCGCCTAGTTTCCCTAGTTCCTAGGATCCATAGAACTTTGAAGAATCAGTTCTCTAGTACTGTGTGATGATCCAAAACCTTCTAATTAGTTTCAGAACAACAAAAGTGTTGACTCAGGAGAGGCAAAGTCTGGAGAACGTTTCAGTGCTCCATTGTGAGCTGCTGAGTAGGAAAGAAGAATTGGTTCCATTTCTGTTTTTTGTTTGTTTGTTTGTTTGTTTCAGTTGTCTCTGACTCCTTATTACCCCCTTTAGGGATTTTCTTGGCAAAGATATTGAAGTGGTTTGTCATTTTCTTCTCTACAGTTGAGGAAACTGAGGCAAAAAGGGTAAAGAGATTGCCCAGGGTTGTTGATCATCATTTGAACTCAAGTTTTCTTGACTCCAAACTGAGCCCCTTATTCACTGTGTCATCTAGTTATCACCTTTAGTCTTTCTTTATCTTGGAAGAATGAATATCTTGAGATGGACATATTGATAGGATCAGTAAGTTTGGCAGAACATTAAAGCCATTGGAGGTGTCACTGGCAACCAGTCAAGAGCAGAGTCTGCTAAAACAAGGTCATCAGTGACAGAAGAATTACCTTTAGACAAAGATGGGAAAAGTGCTCTGAAAAATGATGGTAATTAGGAGTTAAGGCTTCTAGTTAATTAGAAAAATTCTAGTTATGGACTCCAGAAAAGTACAATCCACTGAACCCAGCAAAGTACTACACCTAAGCTAAAACCTGATGGAAACTTCATAAAGTAATAAAAGAAATCCACAACCAGGAATCAAGAGGACACACAGGATCTCTCCATGGGTACTTCCATTATCCTTATATCTTAGTCTCCCAGAGATCTTTTCTGGGCTTCCAGGATGCAGAAGGGGAGATATTTTGAAACAACCATTTTTGCTATACTTTCTTGTTAAATGCACTTTTCTAAAAGCAATTGAGTCCTGATGCTTGATTAGAAGGCATATCTGATAGGGGTTCAGTAGCTGCAGTATTAAAAGTTACAATCCCTCAGATTTATCCCTATAATCTTGTGGGGGAGGACTAGTATTCAGACCTAAGCTGCCCATGAGAGTATGAATTGGACAAGTTTCCCTCCTTCCTTCTCTGAACTGTCTTTTCTAAGACAGAAAAACAGCAATCATTACCAACTGCACAAAGTCCTTGTCAAATAGCATTACAATTCTATACTAATAGTCTCCCATCTTTTTACTGAGGGAGTCACATTCCCCTTAAACAAAATCAAGTAAATGGTTACCAAACTCTGATTTGTGAGAGTTTGGTGACCATTTACTTGATTTTGTTTAAGGGGAATGTGGCTTTTATAAAGAGTTCCAGGAGAAATACTATTTCCCCCCACCTTTTTTTAGGGGAAAAAAACTCTCAGAAGTTAACAACTAAACAGTGTGCATCAGCTTGAACTCTTATGCTTTCAAACTGAGAAGCATAGTGTTATCCATATAGCTGGTATTCCTTAATTATGTTATCTCTACACCAAGTTTCTTTGCTTTTATCCTCATTTAGTCTCACACAGCTATTCTAGTCATTGATATTCCCTCAAGAAGAGAAGTTTTATTGAATAATCTATCAGGTATTACTGAATAATAGATTGAAAATTCAACAGACTTCAGAGAGCCCTTCAAGTTTTCCAGGATGGCTGAGTTTATTGCTACTGTTTTCCCTGGAACAGTATTCTCCCTGGGGTAGAATAGGGTTGGAGGAGAGGGAGCAACAGGGCTGAGCAACAGAGTTTGAGGGCAATTGTGTGATCAGGACTCCCGCAGTCTCCATTTTCCTTACAAAAATAATAGTTTTTATTAATATAATAATTACTATGGATCAGGCACTGTGCTAAGCACTTTTTAATTATTAATTTAATCCTCATAACAGCTCTGGGAAATAGGTACTGTTACTATTCCTATTTTATAGATGGGGACACTAAGGGAAACAGAGATCAAATGACTTGTCCTGGGTCACATAGGTAGTGTCTGAAACCAAATTTGAATTCAAATCTTCCTGACTCCAGGCTGAACACTCTATTGGTTGTCTTACTTAATTGCCTAAAAGTATGATAAACAGATTATAAGAAAAAAGAAAAGAAAAGTATAAAGGAAGAAAAATCTCAAAAGGTAGTTCAAGGCCAGGGCTTTGGGTAGAGGAAAATGGGTGGAATTTATGGGGGGCTCAAAGCAGGGGGAAAAAGAGAGAGAGAGATAGAGATAGAGACAGAGACAGAGAAACAAAAAGAGGAAGACAGAGAGAGACAGACACACAGAGAGACAGACAGAGGCAGAAACAGAGAGAGACAAAGTCAGTGACAGAGAAAGAAAGAGGGGGGGAAGAGAGGAGAGAGAGAGACAGAGACAGAGAGACAGAGACAGAGAAAAAAAGAGGAAGACAGAGACAGACACAGAGAGAAACAGAGAGAGACAGAGGCAGAAACAAAGAGATAGAGACAAAGTCAGTGACAGAGAAAGAGGGGAGGGGAAGAGAGGGGAGAGGGAGGGAAGGAGAAAGAAGGAAAAGGGAAGGGGAGGAGGAGGGAGAGAGGGAGAGAGGAAATAAATGCAAGAATATATCTCTGGTGTGTAGCAGGAAAAGTAAGAAGTTGAAGTAAGTGGTTGAAATGGCCAACCACTCTGGCATCTTTGCCAAGAAAACTTCAAATGCATCAGGAGGAGTCAGGCCCAACTGAAATGACCAAATAATAACATGGTTAGAAAGTAAAGATGTAGATGATGAGTCAATTAAGAGACTAAAAAAATAATGTGCAGCTAGCTAGAGAACTAAAAAAGTAAATAATATTGTGAAAAACTTAGAAAGGAGAGTTATCTGAGAAAAGAAGATGGTCAACAGTGTCAAAAGCTGAAGAGAGGTGAGGAAGGATGAGGGCTGAGAAAAGGCAAGTAAGAGATCATTGCTCAATAACTTACTTCAGTTGGATTATAGCATTTCTTTGCTGGTCTTCTCAATTCCCCCAACAGTATTTATTTAACATCCACTCAGCCTCATTAAGGGAGATTGCTGAATTTTATGATGTGCAATCTTAATTTTTCTAGATGTGCCTTTTATCTCCCTCATCAGGTAGACAGTCATGGTGATGTAAAACAACATTAGATTGAGGGACAGGGGACCTAGGTGCAAGTCCCAGTTTTGTTATGTGTTAAGTGTGGCTTTGCACAAGTTTCAGTGGGCTACCATATCTTAATTTGCAAATGAAGTGATGGATTATATGACCTCTAATAAAAGTCATTTCCAGGGCTAATCAACCATTATAAACTTATTCCCAGCCACACCATTATTGGTTAACTTTATTGAAAAAAATCTATCTAAACAAAATTCAAATCTTTTGTCTATTAAAACCTAAATAAAACAGCAATGAATCTAAAGTTATTCATATTTTGCTCTGACTGCAAATTGAAGATAAATGTTTATTACTTGCTAAGAACTAGATGCTTTTAAGGGGGAAACTGTGAATAAATTGATGACCACTTATTCAAACAAAAGGAAAAATATGACAATGGCCCAATTTGGACAGTGGGAAACATGTCATTTCTGTTTTGATGAAAGAAAACTTCTTTATAGCAAGAACAAAATTGCAAATTGCAATTTAAACCAATAGCATTTAAATTATAGGTCTAGGAATTGAAGGGCAAAATCCACACAGAGGTAATTTCTGTAAAGTATATGAAGATAGGACTTTTCAATTGGATTTTATGAAGTTTTCTGGATTCCAGGAAAGGATATCACAGCACAAAGAAGCCTCTCTTCAGAGTAAATATACTTTTTTTTAAAAGATGGAGAATTATTTCTTAGAAAATCAAGTGAACACTTGTAAATGCTTGTAGGTATGCAAATAAAACATTTTTCTCCCTTCTATTCACCTTATGTGAAAACAAACTTAAAGTATATACAGTTTTGTTCTTCATAATTTCACATGTTGCTGCAAAAGTTTCACGTTGCTAGTATCAGTAGAATTTACTTTTGACATATAATAGAAGATGACTTTTATTGAATCATCCATACTCTTTCATACCAGCTTGATGATCTTCAGGGGCTTATGAGCATTCTTGTGCAATGGGGAGTAGTAATTAACAAAGATACAAATTTAGGCTTATTATAAGGGAGGATTTCCTAACAATCAGAACAATCCAGTAGAATGGTATGCCTTCGGATAAACTGGAAATCGTCAAGCATCAACTGCTTAATATGTTGTTAATATGTTGTAGAACTCTTTTTTCAGATGTAGGTAGGAGTAGATGGCTTCTAAGTATATGAGATTCTGTACTGAGATTCTGATTCTTTATCTTTTTAAAATTTTGCCAATTAACACCTTATAATTGGTACCCTTCAAATAGATGTTTCATTATGCAGCTTAGTGAAGGTTTCATCTTTGTTCCAATTTATTATTCAATTGTGACTGGTCAACATTGATTCTAATTGAGTCATTAGCTTTATTTCTTCCTCTTGTATGTTTTCTACCCTCATTAGGTTGTAAGCTTCTCTGTTTCTTATTTGTGCCCCCCAATACTTAGCACAATGCTTGATATATATGAGGTACTTAATAAAAGTAAACTGAGTTATATTGAAGATTGAAGTCTACATCTTCTGAGTCCATGTCCTTTGAATCCAGATGTAGCACTTTTGGCTGTACCATGAAACCTCCTTGCTTTGAAGCAATTCATATTAATAAACCCAACAGTCCTTGACTAAAAGATGCTTAACTAAGAACCACCTGAGATTTGTAATTCTTCTCAGGTTAGAAAAAGAGGAAATTAAATTGAGATCAGCTCTGGAAAGGGAAGAAAGAGAGGGAAGATTTTTCATACATTCTAAAGGCAGAAGTTTGGGACTTGAGAAGGCTGAGAGAAGGAGATTGAGCATTTGGCCCATGGCAGCAGCATGACTGGGGCAGCAGCTGATGTCTGTCACATGTCTACTTCTCTTCTTTAAGACCATCAGAGATGACCTTTATCTAAACAGACAAGCTGGGAATAGTTGTCATTTTGTGTGTGTTTATGTGTGTGTTCTCATCACAGTAGCAGGAGTACTGAGAGAAATAAATCATCTGAGAAAAACAGGTTGGCCCTATTCTGCTCCATTTCTTCTTCCATTTGGGTTTTTCTCAAATTTATTCTGTTAAAGAATATATTAGCTACATTTGATATTATTTTTCATAAACACCTGTGCAGCATGAGGGCAAAATGGAAGCCCAAAGAAGAGAGGGAACTCAACTCTTGAACCATTATTAGAGAGCTTTATTCTATAAGTAGAAACCATTTCATAATTACCTTTTAAGTGCAGAATTACTATAAATACATGTCCTATATTCAATTAATCAATGACTAAACATTTATTAAGTGCCTACTACTTTAGGATTGGCTCATACTACTTTGGATACATTAATGTCTGACTATCAGGCACTATGCTAAACATTGGAGATACATAGAGAGGCAAAAGACAATCTCTTCCCTCAAGGAACTTACAATCTAATGGAGGAAATAGGATGCAAACAAATATATACAAACAAGCTGTGTATAGGATAAATAGTAAATAATTAACATAGGGAAGACACGGGAATTGAAAGAATTGGGAAATGCTTTCTGTAAAATGTAGATTTGAGGGCACTTAAAGGAAGTCAGGGGAGTCAGTAGGCAAAGATAAAGAGGGAAAATGTACCAGTTATGGGGGAATAGCTAGAGAAAATGCCTGAAGCCAAGAGATGGAATTACTTGGTCTTGAAAGAGTTGGGAGCCAGTCACTAGATGGATGAGTGTGTAAAAGTTGTAATGTATGTAAATGATGTAAAGTGGAAAAGAATGTGTATGTTGGGGTGGGGAATGGAAGTAATACTAATTTATGAAGGGCTTTGAATGTCTTTGTCATTGATTCTTGAGTTAATAGGAAACCACTGAATTTATTAAGGAGGTAGCTGACATGGTTGAAGCTGTGTTTTAGGAAAATCTCTTTGGCAGCTGACTAGAAGGAAGAGTGGCGTGGAGAGAAGCTTGAGGCAGACAGACCCTCCAGCAGGTTTATTGTAGTAATCCAGGAATGAGGTAATGAAGGCCTGTCCTAGGGTGGTAGCCCTGTCAGAGAGCAGGAATGCATATATTCAATAGATGTTGCAAAGATAAAAAATCAATAGATTTGGCAACAGATTGGCTATGAGAGGTGAGAGGTAGTGAGAAGTTGAAAATAACTCCAACTGAAGGATAAATCTGCATCATAGATCCAAACCAAAGTCACATTAAATACTTTAGAAGTGTTCAGCTTGGTCTATTATAGGCTTAATAAAGACTTTGTTTATAGTAGGGAAGGATAGAACTGGTCTTAGGCAAATTATTAATTAAGGAAGGTTCGTTTTTTTTGTTGGGGTTTTTTTTTTTTGCTACTTCAGCTGTTTTTTCGCAAATCTTATTATAGGAGCTAATTCTCTCTCCTAAAATTCCACAAATTTCTTGTTCCCATTCCTCACTATTCAAACTTATCTATCTCCTCTTCTATCCCTTTCTTTTTTTCCCATTCATTTAAAAATGTATTTATTTGTTTTTAATACAAATTGCTTTATGAAACATGTTGGGAAAAAAAATCAGAACAAAAGGGAGAGGAAAAAAAAACAGAAAAAAGAAATGAACATAGCATGTGTTGATTTACATTCAATCTCCATGTTTTGTTTTGTTTTTTCTAGGTGCAAATGGCATTTTATATCCAAAGTTTATTGGAATTGCCTTGGTTCTACTATTCCTTTAAGGCTTTGCTATAAAGGCCTTTAATACTGAATATTAAGAGGACCTTAAAATTGAATGTCAGACATTAATGTATCCAAAGTAGTATAAGCCAATCCTAAATCTCTTCTCTCCTTACATAGATATCTACTGGTTATTTGGCTCCCACCAGTGGATCCTACTTCCTTTCATGAAAGATGACAACTATTCCTTGTGGACCAGTGTCCAGTTCTCTGTTTCAGAAAACAGATACACTCAAAATATAGAGAAAAGAGGTAAGGGAGGAACCTTGCAAGAACAGTGGCCAGTACAGCTCTAATAGTCACTTCACCCTATTTGCCTCCCTTTCTCATCTGTGAGATGAGCTGGAAAAGGAAATGGCAATCCCAGTATCTTTGCAAAGAAAACCCCAAATAGGGTCATGAAGAGACCGACTTGCCTGAAAACTGACTGAACAACAACAAAAACTTCAAGGCAGACTAGGTATTGCTCCAGAGAGTGACCTGGCATTATCACTTATATATCATGTTAATCTGTCAGTCACTGAGAATTTATTAAGCACTCACTCTGTCCCAGGCACTGTGCTAAGTAATGAGTCAGTGCCCTTAAGTGCTTTGCATTCTATAGGAGAAGGCAGCATGCACATATATCCATAATCGATCAGCAAGTATATTTGGATAAAAGAAGCAATTGAATCATTGTTTGCATCTGGGACATTGCACACTATGGATTTACAATTGACTGGGAGGAGAGTAAGGGAAGTGGCCACATTGGACTTTATGGAAGTAAAGAAGCACAAGAAAGCTTTCCTTTTGCATGTTTCTCTATGTTATCCCACTGTGCTGCCAATTTTTGTGGACACAACTAGGTGGGTTGGTTCTTTGTCAGTTCTGGGGTGGGGGACATAGAGACATAGGTTGCAAACCTTTAGATATATTGATAAATTGCCCAAAGAAATGGGCATTTATTATACTAGTGAAGAACTATTCTATAATGAAATTATGTCACACAGTTAGCAAAGTTAATACCTATGAATGTGAGTCAGTAATTGAAGGAACCCAACTCATCCCTTTTAAGGTGGGAAGTAGAAAATCTCTAGCCTCTTTCCTCTGCAAGACACATTGTCTATTAAAGGAATTATTCAGCTAGATAGTAATATTGTATTCTGCTGTTGGAGATAGTTTGAGGCTTTCCTGAGGAACAGAAACTCCACACAAATATTAGTATAGAGAGGCAGTCGTTCAAGACTAGAAACAGCTTCAAGAAGTGATTCATTCGCAGCCACAAAGAGAGCTGGCTAGGAACTCAAGAGAGAACCAGAGCCGATAATCAAGAGCTGGCCGTAGGAGTATAGACGATTGGGAACCTACCAGAGAAGATGCTAAGTTCTGGGGTGGAGAAATTTCATCAAGATCCACTAAGAGAGAAAGGATATTGAGGCTCCACAATTCTGGCCTTTCTGTGCCCACATGTGTCCCCTACAAGTACCATGGTGTTTTAAATTTTTTCCCATTCTTTTCATAAACATCATGTGTATTTGTGGAAAGAGTGTGCCTGAGGTTTAGGGAGGAATATTTTGTAGTTATTATTCTTCCCATGCCATGTTAATACATGGCTTTTCTAAGAGCTGTTTTGCTTACTGGATGGCACTTAAGGGAAAACATATAGATGTGCCTGGTAGAGAAACCTGGGCATAAACTGCCACGATGGGAGAATAGATTTAATAGTAACTCTTTGATAATACAGGATCATGGATCTGAGAAGGAATCCCATTCTTGTCTCATCATGAAACAGGTCAGATAACCAGAGCATCATCATTTTCTGGCCCATTTTGTGGGGAGGGGCAGTTTCTCTGGACCAAGGCGCTAGCTAAGAGATCATTTATCCATACCCAACTGTTTTCCTGAGGAACATGAGGTTCTGAAGGGAGGGAATAGTAGATATGACAACTCTTGGTCCCTGGCAATTGCTTTCTGTTAAGGAACTGATAGACTAATTTCCCTAAAGTGTTAACAGATGTTAATATGCTACCCCTCTTTGATAGTTCTTTAGAAATTTAACAATTTCCCTCTATAGGTATAACAATAAAGAGAATACAATATTATGAAAAAGATTTTGGAGTATCAAAAATCTAGATTAAATGAACTTCAATTTGACCTTGAATAATTATATTTAGGCATATAGAAAATCCATCTTTTTTTCCCTCCTGCTTTATATCGATTTGTTCGCCTTTATTCAAGTAGAACAATTACACAAAATTTGGTCTTGACATAGGCAAAGTCATTTAACCTGGCTTGTCTCAGTTTCCTCATATGTAAAATGAGCTGGAGAAAGAAATAACAAGCCACTCCAGTATCTTTGCCAAAAAAAGCACTAATGAGGTCATGAAGAGTTGAACACAAGAAAGCAACTGAATATCAACAAATTGTTGACCTTTTTGTGATAAGTGGACCTCCTTAATTTTCCTCTTTTCAATCCTCAGAGATTTAAACAGTGATTGTCATGTAGTTTAAGTAAAAACTTAATAAACACTTGTTGATTAATATAACAGAGAAACTTTCCTAGCTGTGGTTAAAACAATATACTTAAAAAGTACATTTTGAAAAAAAAAACAATGGAAATTTATTTAGCACATTAGTTTTCAAAACACTTAAATATCTCATCAGAGCCTCTGAACAAGTCTGTGAAGGGAGATGAGTAGCACAAAGCAGCTGTGATTTCATTGGCGTAAGGAGTTCCAGGTGCTGGAAAATGTTTAACTACTGACTCTCAGAAAAAGTACACGCAATGTACCTTAAATTTAATCTGCTTTATTAACATTTTCCCTATTATTTTTCTAAGTCTAGATAATCATCAAAACAAATTAAACCCTAATTCATACTACTTGCCAATTTCTGAGACTCCCATTGAAACATTTAAAAACTGATATAAGTTGTCTCCAGGACACTTCTGGAAACTACCAAGATCGGGTGACATTTTGTCTGCAAATGATAGTCTATTGTGTTTGCTAGAGCACTGGTCAGTTAGGTGACATGCCCAGGGTCACAAGACTTAAAATTCAAGTCTTCCTTACTCTTAAGCCAGATTTCTAACAGCCATATCCTCCTGCCTCCAGTTACACTGAAATCTAATGTTGGGACAATCCAGTGTTGATACAAACCCTCCACCTTAACAAATTGGTTTGTTCCTCCAAGAGGCAGAGAGAGTCCTTGTTTACAAGATCAAATTGTGAAAATAACAATTCCCTTTTCAGTTTAAGTACTGTTTTTTTTTTCAATTTGAGTTGCATTTGACTCCTTGATTTTTCAATGCAACTTCGGACAAATCTTGCTCAGAGCTGGGTATGTGATTTCAATTAAGTAGGCAAAAAAAGGGGTGGAGGAGAATTGGGGGGTTCTTTTTCCTTAATTAAAAAATTATTGTTATAGCCCAAAAAATATATTTATGTAATACATATGTTCTTTTTATATGCACATGGAGTAATTGCTTACTGTTGATTATGTTACCATATTCCATCTACTTGTAATTATTCCTCATTTCTGGGCTTGCATTTTTTCCCAGTGTTATTATCCCATAGTTCATTCTATCACAATATTACTATCATTAGAGCTTTAATAATGAATAGTGGTGAGTAAAGGTGATCAGCCCACGCTAGTGACCCTGCTGGGAGCAACTTTAATAAGGTTTTCCTTTTTGAGGTAGGACAACTTAATGTATTAGATTTTTAAAAAAGTATTATGTTATTCAAAGATAATGCCTTTTGAATTCTTGCTTTTTAAAGTCTTCCTTACTAATTAGTTGACCTTTATAAATAAAATATGCATCACACTATTCAATAGGTATCAAGGATCACATCAAATGTTTCCACTGCCAGCACTAATAACAAATCCACAGTTAAGCAGTTTTTAAAATGTGAAATGCACTTTGCATACATTATTTCATTCGAGTAGCACAACAATCCTTTGGGGTAGGTGCTAATGCCACTATTTTATAGACAAGGTAACTACCCTTGGAGAGGTTAAGTGACAAAGCTAAAGAGTTATCAGAAGGAGGATCTGAACCTTAGTTTCCTCACTCCAACTCCAAAATTACACAAAATTTTAACTAGGAATTTTGACATTTGGGTAAATTCATTATAAGGAAAAGGGGGTACTCAAAGAATAATCATATCCAGCTAAATTTGCTTATCCTGGAATAAGATTGCTCAGTCTCCCAAAGAGTCTGCTTCAGTTTTTCAGCATTGCTGATGTCTCTCAACCCCTGCAAAAGAAGTAGAACACAGGGACCACGGTAACGGGGATGCTCTAGGAAAGACTCAAGAGTCCTAAGGAGTGGTACTATATAGTATAGGACCAGCAAAAAGATGTCAGGATCATTATCCAAAGGTTTATAATATGAAGGAAGTGTTCTCCCTGGAAGTTAGCAACCAAGGATAAAATCTGAAATGTTCTGAACTCATTATGGTTCTGCCACTAATTTTCTTCCTTTCACCAGAGGTCTTGATAGATATGGAATAGTAATTCAAGCATTGGGATGTGCTCTAATCCTAGCCTTGAAAATTGTTGTATGACCAATGTTGGACAAATCACATTTAGACTTAATGCTTCAGTCTATAGCTATGTAATAGCTTTCCTTTATAAGAAGAATCACATGGGAATTAAGATGATTAATGCTTGGAAATGTCTAATAAATTTTTAAAAATTCATCCTAAATGCTGAGGTCCTCAGGAGAATTCTCTTTTATGAATCTTGGGTTAATCATACCATAAAAATAAAGAAACCTCCTCTTATGAATCACAAGCTACTTTTGGCTCCTGAATAATAAGGCAATAATAACTTTCCGCCTGTGACCTAGGGTACTAATTTGGCTTTCAATCAATGCTGTCTTGAATGATGGTCTAGCATGTTAAGTCCATGCAGTATTTATCCATCTAGACTGTATAAGCTCCTTGTGGTCAGAGAACATTCTAATGCTTTTCATTTTCAAAGTCTTGAAACATGATTTCTCAACAAATTTATACTGATGAGAAAGAAGATAATATGTAGAAGATACTCAGTTTTCTTTATACACCTCTGTGGAAGGGAATCGGCTTTTGATGTTCATGTGAAGTTAACAGTAAACAGCAACACAACCAAGACATTTTTAGACTACTTAAAATTCCATAAACAGAATTATGTGCTCAGTCTTACTATGTTCCACCATAATTACATATTTTTACTAAGGATAGAATCATAAAATTCTAGAGTTGTAATGGACTCCAGAGGTCATCACAAAATCTAATTGTGAAAAGGAACCATAGAAATTATCTGACTCCAACCAGTATTTCCAGACATATTTCCTTCATTTCACCAAGCTATGTTAGCTTAGCTGAACTACTACAGTTTTTTTGATTTCCTATTGTTCTTTCTTGCCCTTGTGCAAAGCCAATACTAGGGCAGACTTCTAGTATTTTTCTTTAGATTACTAACATTTATAAAGTATGATTTCTCCCAGTTTCTCCCAGAAGAATTCTAACAAACCAATTGTTCTGTTCTTTCTCATTTCATATCTTCCTGGATATATAACACCAGATAGAGGAGTTAACATACTTTTCACTGTCCATCTCATTTTTAGATATTTGCTCTGATATTATTATGTAGCAATCACTTTTCATTTAAAATCTATTCCGTCTTGTCCAGGTCATTTATGTTGTCCTCTATGCATCTGTTGGTTACTCTCCCCACTCCCAATAAGTTTAATAACTCATAGTGTAAAAATATTATTTGTATTGATTAATTACATATTTTCCAATTAATAAAAAAAATTAACAATAGTTTAGAAAAATTTGGATTTCAAATTTTCTCCCTCTTCCTTGAAAAGGTAAGCAATTTAATGTATGTTATACATATGAAATCATGCAAAATATATTTTAAAATTAGACATGTTATAAGAGAAAACACAAAATAAGAGGGAAAGCAAGTTTTTAAAAAGTATGCTTTAATTTTCATTCAAAGTTTATCCATTCTTTCTCTGACAATAGGAAGTGTCTGTCATTATGGGTCCTTTGGAATTGTCTTGGATCATTAACATGAGCAGATAGTTAAGGATGTCTCAAATGTCTTCTCTCAAACCATGATGGAAACAAAACTTGGAACTTAGACCCAGGTGCTCTGGATCAGAGCACCTTTCTATTTCCCTGTGGCCCTGCTTTTTGTTTTGGCTACTATAGTCATCATCTAGGGAAGTAAACCTTATGGAGTTGAAACCTGGAAACTTCATCTGCAGTTACTTTAGCCCTCACTTCCTTAGTAACCATAGTTACTGAAGACCTGGAAAAGAAAGTTCTTGCTATAAAGAACTTTTGTACTATCCATAGTTCAGCATGAGAAAGGTATATAGTTATTAAGGAAGATGTAATGCCATTTACTTTGCTTCTTTTCCTTTAGGACTACTGGACATTTCTATTTGACTTGAAGATAAACACCCTACTGTCTCTCTCCATAGAACATGAACTTCTTGAGAGTAAGATCTAATCTATTATTCTATTTTGTCCTGAATGTTTAGCACAATACCTTGTATATATTAAAAATAATGCTTTTCAATCAATCATTCATCATTCTATTCATTCATTTCTACCTTAATCTCTAATTCCCTTGATGAGATTGCTCCTCCCCAATTCCAATTCCTCAACTATTTCTGGCCCCCCACTACCTTTCTATTTTTACCCTACAGAGGAGTGTTAAGTTTTATCATTTAATCACCCTACCCCTTATCTTTTTACATCCACCTGCTATCCCGAACTCCATAAATCTATTGAATTTACCCTATACCAGGATCTCTAGTTATGATCTCCTATTGTGTATTTGCACTGACAACCTTCCATATCTATACTCCACTATCTCTATGTATTAAAGGAGTTCTTTTATCCTTTGAAAGCTTAGCCCAAGTGCTATTTTCTCTATAAAGACTTCCCTGATAATTTGCCATGACTTCTTCTTTATCCTTATCTTATCTTACCTTGAATTAAATTTATTTGTGTAAATTTCCTGGAAGAGGGCATTCCTAACTCCTCCAGTCCTTAATATACTCCTCCCCATCCTTAAAATTACTTTGAATTTATATTTCTGTATTCACTTATGAGTGTACACATTTCTCCCCAGTGGGATGTCTGCTCTCTAAAGATAAAGACTTTCTTTTCTTTGCATCCTCCACACTTACCAAATGCCTAGCACATAGTACTTAATAAATTATTATTAAACTAAATCTCATCCTTCCAATTAGATTATAAACTCTTTAAGAGTAAAGACAATGATATTTTTTTTCTCTCTCTCCTGCCTCAGAGAGTGCTTTCCATATAGTGGGTATTTAAGAGATGCTTCTGAATTGGGATAGAATTTAATTGTAATATTTCCAACCCTTACCCAGAGCAATAGTCTCTAAGATATTTCTAATGAATGATCATCCCCCTTTATACTTCTAACATCAGAGAACTCACTATCTCAAGAGATAGCTATTATTTAGTTGTTTAATCGTTAGAACCAGAATCTATTCTGTGGGCCCTATCTATTAGCCCGAATTCTGCTCTTTGGAGTTACAAACATAATTGCTTTTTCACATGACAATCCTTTAAAAATTTTAAGATACCTATCATTTACTCTTTGTCTTTTTTGCTTCAAGCTAAAATTCCATTATAATCTCTAAACCAGTATTTTTGCTATTGCAGACCACTTCTAGGCAGGTTTCTACCTGATCTTTTCTTACTTATTCCAGACCTCCAATGTATTTTTCCCCTCTAGTAGCACTCAGAAAGATACTCATATAATTTTCAAAGACTTAGATGTATTCCAAGTGAACTCCCTATCCATAAATCAAATCTTTCCAATTCTAGACTTTTTTCAAGATATCTGGTTATGGGTTCCTGGCATTTAATCTAGATATTTCCATTGCTATTGTTTCTTTCATTTGTATGAAAATAAAGACCATCTTTTCAGTACTAACATTTCATTCATATTTTTCTATGTTATGAAATATGGAAGGCTACTACCTCCAAAGAACTACAGTTGAGTTTCATGACTCACATACTGAGAAGGAAATGAAAAGTTGCATGATGTGTTCAAATAAGATATATATATATATACATATATATATGTATATATATATATATATAT